>JABFOV010001970.1:0-21984 GCA_022817685.1 Aradophagus sp. ZL-2020 | reverse complement strand
TGATGCATGCAATAAGGAGGAGAGCAGGAGTCGACCAGATGATGTTAAATGTAGAGTAATCACATACACGTCGATGTAATAATCTTCTGTTCTTTTTTTTTCATCGACAGCAGCCACCCCGATTACTAAAACGTGATCTCCGTGCACCGGGTCAAGTTGGTGAAATGACGCGGGGGGCGGCGGTGGAAAAAAAGAAGCAAAGGGGGAATGAGAAAAAAAAAAAAAAAAAAAACGTGGGGGGGGGGGGGGGACTCGAAATGATGGCAGTGTTGTTCGAATAAATCACACTTGACTTAAAGTTCGGGAAAATGAGCGCGGCTTTGAAATTAGGTGTTTCGCTTTGAGGGGTTGTACTGTTGAATTAATGAATTCGTTTTGCGGGATAAAAGGTGTGGGTGGAAAGATTTTCGAACGAGCACGCTCGCGAAACGTCAAAGTTTAAAGGTCGGTCGACGATGATTTCGTTTTTTTTTCTTCTTTTTAATTGGTAAATTTAATCGGATAGAGATATAAATGCGAGGGAAAATTGATGATTCGATGGGGATTTGTGAGTGCAACGGAAACGAGTGACGTGGATTAAACGTGAATTTGTGGTATTCAGAGATTGAAATTGGAGATTGAAATAATGAAACACGAATAATAAATTTCATGTCATCTTTGGGTAAAATTGTTTTTAGAATAAAGATAGGAGAAAGGGAAAATTAAATGAGCAATTTTAATCGATAAACTTAGAAATTATACCAAATTGTACCAAATGCATTGAGTGAAGAAAAATTTCTCGCTTAAAGACAAAATTTAACTTGCGAAATTCCAAAATTCGTACACTTGAAATTCACAAACTTGTTTACCATGTAAAAAGTATTTTTATATATATTGTTATTTGAATATTAAAACAAATTAAATATACGTTCCCCTTGAAAGGTGAAAAAAGAAAATTTAATCGCACTTTTAAGAGTCAATTAATTAAACATGACAATACTATGAGATTAAAAAAAAAAAAAAAGGATAAAACTCGTGCACGTAAACCATTTTACATGGCATAAACTTGACTCCCCCATAAAAATTATCTTAAACGCCGGCATTAATAAATACTTAATTTACGACTCGAACACATGGTGGCGCGCTCGGGTATTTCTCGCGTTAAAAATATACCCGGGTATAAACAGAGCTCACAAATTCTGATACCGTTATGCACCGCGCGCATCACGGATACGTTCGCGAATGAAAAATCGCTTTTCTTTTGTCGAAATATTAAGGGTGCGCGAAACTTTTTTACGACACCAGGGGGCGCCAAAGAACGGATCAACGTAGGCGGCGGATCAAGTTTAATGATGGAAGGCGCGACACAACAGTTTTGATGACACGCGAAAAACCATCGCAATGTAGTTCTCGTCGACTAATCGCGCTATAATCTTCAATCTTCGCGCAAACGTCATTTCACTTCAACCGAGTTTGCCCCCATTTCAAAAGTACTCGGCATATCGCTTAGTTTAGGTCGCCTTTATTTTAAGAAATATAGGAGTTAGAAGAGTTGGAATATCTTACATTTAATTCTACTAAATAAATATTCAGAATAATAGTATTATTATAATGAAGGAATGAGAGACAATTTTTTATCTTATTAATTGAAATGGTAATACTTATAAAATAGTTAACAAACAGTTTTGATCATTTTGTTATGCTTTGAATTTGATATAAAACTTATTTCACTCAGCAAATCACATATCGGGACATGTACCTGAATTTAACATTTTTCTGAATTTCCAAGATTTTTTAAGTATTTAGATTCAATCTTACATTGAGACAAGTTTAAAAATAATAAAAAAAAGTTTTTAGACCATTTGATGATTCACATCCTAAAAACCATAAAATGAGATTGAAAAATTAATTTCAAAAGTTTCCCACCCCGATACGGTCGTTACTTTTGAGAATAAATCTGTTATATGTCGACAAGTTAGAATACTTTTTTTTTGCAACCTTCATTTTTCAACCCTAAATCAACTTTTATTGTTACTTTATGCGTCAACGCTCAAGTTCAAAATTTATTTCACAATATATTTTCAAAAATCAGTCAGTTCAAAAACTGGAACACGTCTACTTTACAAACCACTTATTGGTGGCACATTTGCTTATTAAATATAAAGTTGAAGTTTCCAACGTTTATTAATAAAGGAAAATTAATTATATATAATTCAGTAACATATATTGTAATCAAAAATTAAAAAATGATATTCTCAGGTATTAAAATATTCTAGATTCTTCTTGTAAAATTATTCAATCAAACAATACTATTATTTGTATGAAAAAAAGTATATCGAATTTTATTTTCGTCTACTAATAAACGTTGGAAACTTCAGGAACATTATTAAATTTTACGCTTTTCAAAATTAGTTAAATTTTTTCAATATTCTTATTCAATCTTACGTCAATACACGTTTAAAAATAGTAATAAAGATCAGATTATTCAATGGTTCGCAATCTAAAAACTATAAAATAAAATTTAAAAAATACTTTCAAAAGTTCCCCACCCTGGCACAGTTGTTACTTTTGGGGGATAAATGTCGCATTCCTACCAGTTAAAAAAACTATTTTTTGCAATTTTTATTTTTCAATCCTAAATCGACCTTTATTATTACGTCACGCGTCAACGTACCGCCTGAAGGCTAAAAACGATAATTTTTTTGTTTCAAAATCGACACTATTGTAAATATCGATCAACAAACACAAGCGGTGTTAGTCGAAACAACAAACAGCCGTGTTTGCTTTCGTTTTGCGGAATATTTTCCTTCGCCGCCAAGGTTTACAGTATTGTTGAATATGAGCTCAGAAGCAGCAATAAAAAACGCGACAAAAGCGCGAGACCCGAAAGGTGATTAAAACGATTTAGTAATGCCATCCGAAGCGGTTTGAATCTTGGCGCACATACGTCACCGAACTTGTCGATCCTCTTTCCCTCGCGCTCAGCGTGTCGTCCTCTTTCCCTCGTAAAAGTTTCGCGCGCTTAAGGGCGCTGCTTTATTGCCACGTGACGTTGGACGATATACATTGTTAAAAGCAAGCGATTCGGTGCGCGGTGTAAACAAATTTGGAGTTAAAAATTAATCATTTAAAGAGTACATTTTTACTTACAATTAGGAATGGACCATTATTAAAAAAGTTAATTGGTTTCAACAATAATCGATTAAATGTATAATACATTGTATAAATAATAACTACAAATTTATATAACTATGTAAGAACATTGAAAAATATGAAATCAAGTCTGTTCTATCGATGGAACTGAATTTTGAAATCAGAATTTAATCAATTATATACTAGTCTTTATTTTTATTGTCACTTGTTTGTCGATAAATATCATCAAGATTGTTCATATCAAAACAGAGATATTGAAGTTGGGATATTAAATTAATACCAACATGATTATTTACTCAACATTAATATGATATATATCATTAAATCATTGATAATATTGATGATCTGATTTTTCGAAGAAATGAAAAGTCAGATTGGAATAAAATTAATGATACACTTTAGAAATTGACATTTTTCGGTTACTGCACTGACAAAAATGATAGCGTGCACAACCAGCATATAGTTGGCTCAACTATATTCATAGTTGAATACGGCCAACCTTATTCCATAGTTGCGCCAACTATGTAAATTGTTCGTTTAATTAGCAGGTTGTTAATTGAAGTAAAATTTAGCTGCTCTAAGCAAAATGTGTAGTTTATTTAACAATTTCCAACAACTATTTAATATAGTTGGTAGAGCCAAACATTTTCCTGTCAGTGTGAATAAAATGAAAATTTCCTGGATGTAAAATAATTATCCTTTCTCTTCGTAATATAATCTATCGCAAAACAATTGTAGCAAAAAAAATCCATAACAAAAAAGAAATCGTTTCAAGAACTTCAATATTTCATATTAAAAGTGTTGTACTTACAGTATTACGTGAATACTTAATACTCAATTTTTAAAACTTGAGTTGCCAACTTTTGACATAAATTTTAACAAGTTTTAAAAATTAAGTATTCAAGCAATCTTGTTAAACAACACTTTCAATAAGAAACACAGCAATCTCAAAACCTCAGTACAATAACTCCCGAACACGAAAGTTTCAACGGTTCCATCCGGACTATATTTAGCAACAGATTTCGTTTCCCATGGACCCATCAATCTCCCCCGATTTCCGTGATCCTTAATCGCCGTTCTCAGTTCTTATACGCCGCGCGGTAATAAACGCCCGGTCGGCTCATCAAAATGACGTTGTATCGCGACGAGCTATCACGCGCAATGTTTGATTGCACTTCATTTGCCGTATCACCGCGATATTAAGCGAAAGGCAAACTTAATGTCGTCAATAAATCATCAATTTTTGTCGACGGCGCAGCGCCGTGTTTGTTGATCAATGTTTGCCCGGGTAAATATAATTCCGCGAGATTTTCCATTAGCGGTGCGTGCGCGCGCCTCCCAAGTCGTCCCCGTTTCCGCCGAAGGGGGTTTTGTTTTAAGGCTCAGGTGAGCGCGGCTGCCGTCGGGAATTATGGTCGCAATTAGCTGACTCGCTTATTGAAATTAATCATTCGAAAAAGAAATCGCAAGGTTTATAGTCGGCTTGTTGAGAATAATGATTCCGCTCGCTTTCCGGGAAAATTGCTTCCTCCTTCGTTACGCTTTTCCGCCTGGCCCTCGCTCGCCGGTGCACAAAAGTCGAACGGGAAATGAGATTCTTATGGTGATTTCAGTTTTAGTGTTACATTTTTCGAGTAAAAACGACGCTGCGGAATGGCCAGGCGCTTTTAACAATAATTGTTTAGCTCGAGTGGAATTCAATTGTGTCGAGGAACAGACGTATTCTTTTGCAGGGGTTATTGATTATAAATCAATAATTATTTGTGTCGATTTGTATGTAGAACTGTAACTCTCAATTGTTTTGCTTTTCAGTTGAAAAGTGTCGAGTAAAACGAAAATAAGCGATTTTATTATTCCAAGGAACCAACAAATTTTACGTGACCTCGTGAGGACGTCACAAATTATTTAAATTTATTATTGAAAAAGTGTTTTATTAATCGCTCACACAACACTTTTAATAACAAATAAGAATTTTGATTTGTTCCTTTATTAAATGTTTGCAATTAAATCTCAACTTTTGCAAAACGATATTTCAAAAAATAAAATGAGATGGTATAAAAATGTAACAATTAGAAGTCATTACTAAATTAAGATAAACTGAAATAACTCCTACGTATATTCTCGTAGAGTTCATTACGTTTTTTCCCATACATCCCATCCTACGCTCATTATAAACTTTTTTTAAAAAAAAATGCAAAAACTCACCCATTATTGTAGTTTCATCATGAGAATTATTCCTTGAATTCAGAAACAATTCAGTGGTAGATACTCGAATTTTGTTCCTCAAACTCCGAGACAGTTGAAAGGTTGATACTTAGACGAGCGAACACCGAACAATAATGACCTACAAATTTACAAAAATATATATTATATTCTATCAATATTAATAATTAACGGAAATAAAAATTAAATTTTTTAATAATGAAAGTACTTGTACAGTTTCATAAATAAAGAAAAGCTTATATCTTATATTTCATAATTTGATATAAATTTAATTGATTGATTTATTTCATAAATGGAAATACTGAAAAAAAAAAAAAGAATTTATGCATCAACAAAAGTGCGATAAATAAAAGCACAGTTTTAAAGACACATGGGCAAACGAACCTTCAGTTTACATGTATCATCCGTTTGACGACCTCGACATTTCCACAGGCTAATAACAAACTGCTGCCTTTTTCGTCTCCTACGTATCAGCTGCAACACAAAGCATAATCAAAATCCCGATCTAATCTCTCACTTCTTTTAAAGAAATATGAAGAGAATTTTCACTTTGATTGGAAAATGCCTTTTCATTCAACTTCAAAGCGCAATACTCTTTTAAAAAAATTTTTTCAATAAAATAGCTTCTTTTTCAAATAGCTTTTTTTATATCGAATTAATCAGAATTATACAGGATTAAATTTCAGCTGATTATTTCTCTCCTTTGTTTTATTAATATTTGTACAAGCGCCCGTCCAGCTTGATAAGCGATAATCTAATTTTATTGCATATGACAAAAAATTGCCTTTTATTCATAAGCGTTTTAATTCGCCGGAATTGACTTTCGTTCCGTACCCATTGAATTATTTTACTCGATTATTCAGTTTTACTGTCACCAGATTAATGCTTCGAAAAACTTTTCACTACACCAACTCTAACGCGCTCTCAATAACCAACAAATTTTTAACATCCTCAAAAACAACTGCAATTCGCTGTATTGCAAAATCAAACAAAGGCCAACAAAACAAACGTGTCATATTAATCATCCAAAACTCAAAAGCTAGATACAGAAGGACGACTCTTTCAAGAGTTTCGTCGCGCGACAAAATTATCTCATCGAGATAATGGACGAGAAGCGTGAAATAGGGTCGAGACGCGAAAAGAAGGAGTAACTGAGAGAAGTAACAAAAAACGAAATCAACCGAGAATAAAGCAAGTCGCAAATTACATAACGAGAGTACTCGAAAGTGATACGAAGAAATTAATTAAATAATGCGTTTTCCAGCGAAGCGCGCGAAATGACGGCGAGCCCCGCGCCAGCGTCGAATCTCCGGTTACTCGGCCAAGATAAGATAGCATCGGGACGGCAACGCGAATTCCACGACAGGCTGGCCCGAGCTGTTTATAATAATATCAGATAGAAAATTAATCTCGGCCATAATGTAGTCATCTTGTTCCGGCTAAAGAGCATAATGCTCGATAATCTAACGCGTCTCTGTAAATACAATCATCGGGCGCTTATCGCGTTAATTCATACGGCTTCATTGTTCGTCGTCTACGGTGCGAGCGAGACGACCGTAAGCCAGTAATTCAACCCTCGCATCCACTTGTGCAATTTGACACTCGAAAAACCCATACATCCAATCCTTATTTAGATTCCCTGGCCGCGATGTCAATGGTTCTTGTTCCTCGTTCCCTTCGTCTTTTTTTTCCCCAAGTTCTCCTTTCTTCTCCTCTTCGTCTTTGTCGCTCGTTTGGCTCGCATTCCTGTCTTCATCCTTTTTGTTATTAGTATTGGGAAAAACGAGGGACCAGTCTTTTGGAAATAAAAAAAAGGAGCGCTATTGTCTAGTCGTATCCATCGCGCGGAAATCGGATACGGTCACTTGGTCTCCGGGAAATCGTCGATACGATCTCGCATTTTCGGCACAAAGGAAGATCGAACGCGACAGCTCCCGGCCGTTACACTTGCGCAGCCAATGGCGTATCAATCAAATCCAATATGAAGCCCGACGACAATAAAGACATTCGACGTTATTGACACTTTTATTTGCTTTCGTGATGAGTGTCAAGGAAGTTCGAAATTAAATGCGCGATTGTTGCTTGTTTGGCGTAACGATGAAAAAAAGGAAGAGCGGACGGAGAAGGAACAGCGAACGTAAATTGAATTGTTTAATGAAGCGAGGAATTGAGATATTCGTTTTTCCAAACGCACGATAATGAAAGGCACCGTTGGAATGATCAAGTTAGTTTCCAAGTTGATCAATAAATTGAAGATGTATCTGTGAAGTTTGCAAATAAATGTGTCGTTGTGAACGAGCGACGGTGATTACAATTAATATATTAGATTTTTTTTTGCTCGAGAAATCTGGGACGAATAGACATTTTCGATTTAATGTAAATTAGTAAGTAGATACGTGGAGAAGAGTTTTATTGAAAATTTCTATACTATTGCATGAAGCTGGTATTGTTTGTTTAAAATTGGAATGAATTTTACTTACATGCTTTTAATAAAATAAATTTATATTCTAGTCATAATAATTACATAAATTTAGATTTTATATTATCTTTATTATGTAATTTTTATTAATTTCGTAGAATCATAAATATATTAATTATGAATGAGTATATAAATAATAACATAATTGTATCCTCAATTTACACTTATCATTATAACAGTACAGAAAATATTAATAAAACTTTTCTCTGCATACAAATATAAAAATTCTTAACTTCGAAACTATAGTATATTGCCAGCTTTTAATGCATTTTGTTAATTCATAAATGAAGAAAATATGCATAAAAGAAAACAAAATTAATTTTATCGGAACAATGAACTATAAATCGCAGGAGGTTTCGATAACCGCCCCATTTCCGAAACAGAATTTATCCACTGGCAATTACTCAAACATTTAATGCGGGAATTAGGTTAATTGCCAGCCGCGGATCAATAAAAAAAAGTCAAGAGCAAACATTGTCTGAAAATGCGCGGGATTTTCATTTACTAAAAGAATATTACGGATTGATACAACGAAAACAAATTTCAACTCCACTGACCCACATTTCTCATAGCGACACGTCGCCGCGTAAACGTGCATTATCTGTATTATTTACAACGCAAGTTTAATGAATTCCATAGATCTCGTGTCGCCCAGGTACTTGACGTACCTGAATCAGGTGAACCACGACCTGAATAATACCGAAGAGTGCGTTGCGTTGTCGAGCCTTCGACCTTGATTTATTTATCACCCGATCTCAGGAGAACCGGACTAAATTTGACGAAACAAGGCGATAGATGTTGATTTAACTGAATTCCATTCTCACAAGTTGACGGTCATTCTCGTTGCAAAATGTCACGTGGGAAAAGGTACTTTGATCCGCGGATTAAGGCCGATAATATTTCGCATAAACACGAGCATGTGTGTTTTGCCGGGCGAACGTCAAAATACATCATGGACGGTGTGTTTGTTTATTCGGTCGAAAACAAAATTGTTTTATCGATCGCGAAGAGTTATTTGTGATGAATAAATAAAACGGAAATTAGGGCTCTTTGAGATGTGCCAAAGCCTGAACAAATTCAAATGAAGCTGTCTAAACACGTTCTGCCGAGCTCGGGATTCGCCAATCATTGAATCGTAAAATTTACAATAAAGTTCAGAATGTTTGTTGTTGAGTCGGAACAATTAATTAATAAATAAGCGATGCGAAGCTACCTGGTGTCTGCGAATGAGCACCGCGGTATCTTGTTTGTTTCGCAACTGTCAAGTCTGACAGTTTCTTTGGCCGACTGTTGCAGTATGCCTGATGTTGGTATGTCAGCTAAACGAATTACAGGTGAATTTCGTATAATTGTTGCGGTGAATTAGAACTGTTGGTGATCAAGTCTAATTCATATCTAAAAACAATTCAAGAAATTATTAATTAATTTGTCTCGAATAATAATATTATTGATGATTTAAATGTATATATAATATGTATAAATAATGTAGCAAATACACATTGAAATAAGCGAGTAATATCAAGGAAATGCGAAAGCATACACATAAACGAAAATAATATTATTTTGAAAAATATCATGAAGGCGTAAGTATAAATAAAAATGTTTGCCTTGCGTGGCGCATAAAACTTTATCATTTATGTACACACGTATTTTTCAAGAATACAAATTGATTTTGATGTAAAAGTAGTTGGATACCTTGTTTTGAATATGTTTATTCTCCTTGGTCGTGTCCCCGCAGAAGTTGGAAAACAAAAACAGTATTGACGCCCAACAGTTGTTGCCGCGCTATGGCCGAGTGACGAAAAAACATACTTGGAAATCTGAAGAAAAAAGAGACAAGTGTTTATCAGAATGACTTTTTAGTACAGCAACATTTTAAGAATGTTCTCTTTATTCATGAATCTTGAATGATGTGAATTTCGTTAAAATAATAATCATAATGATAAAAACGTTTCTGAGCAAGAATAAAATTCTACAAACAAGAACTTGGTGATAAATTTAATTTAATAAAACCTGTTTTGTGATCAAAATATTTTTCTTCTTTATACATTTTCAACTACATTTTACAGAGCGACCGCTTTTTTAATGTCTAAGAAGTTTTGTACATGCATAATACATGAGTTGGAACTTTAAACAATTGTTTTAATTTTTCTTTTTTTAAATATTTACCTAACTGATATTGCCCTTATGACATAGGTTGAGTTCGATTCCAATCTAATTGTGACTTGTCCCATAAGAGTGAAATGCCATGGGGGAAGCACAAAGGGCAAATAGCATTTGTTCGTTTCCTTCTTTGGTGAATGATTTGTAAAGCGTTCGGTGGTCGGATATATTCCAGTGTCTTTATTCTATCGATTCAACTGTCTCTACCTAGTTAGAAAAGTGGTTACAATCATTGAATCATATGAATTTATGTCACCGCACACTTATACAATTGGCTAAATTATTCTCTATACAATTAATAAGGGATAAATATAAAACTGTATACGTGATATATTATTTTCAATGCCATTGTGTAACGAATATACGAAACGTCCACTTTAATCATTTCATTACCAGCATTGTATGAATTATCTTTACAAACTTATATATAATTAATTACACAACAATTGTAAATTATTTAATTCACTTGATATAATAAAATCGTTATTGAATAAATAAAACTAATTAGTTATTGCAGTTGTCAACTTGAATGGCTAATTAATTTTTTATGTATATCGATAATTCAGAAACGTGATATATATTCAAATGACATCTGCTTTAATATATTAATACGTTTTTAATTTCACAAAGCATGAAAATTTTAATATCAAACTTCTGGCAAGTAAATTAAATGCATCATGTTTATTATTAACTGCTGAATATGAATGAATATGAAATGTTATATTTCATATTGAAAATTAAATTTAATATTTCATTCAATTTATCCTTTACTTTTCAAATTCGCTTCAACTTACTCAGATGGCTTTCAATTTGCAAATCATCCATTCTTGTCATAACGAAAGTGGAACTACCAATAGTTAGTTACGAAGAATGAAATATCCGGGACGACGTGCAGGCGTTAAAACGTCGTACTTAGATTGTATCGTGTTCTGCATGCATGACTTTCCATCTGTAAGAAGAGAAATGTGACTTTTATAATCAGTTTGCAGTGATTGTAAATGAAAAAATTAGTTTTACATTTGAAATAATTAATTCTTATAATTATGTATAATCAATTAAATAAATTTATTTTTATAAAAATCATTACATTTTGCTAATAAGTAATTTGTCGTAAAGTAACAATTTTGAAAAATTGAAAAAATATAATTCATTCAATTATTGTATTGATTATACAGAAGAAATTTGTTTTACAATTATTTTAATGATTAATAAATAATCGTTACATGAATAAACAGTTTTTCATATAAAATTAATTCATAATTATATTTACATTTTAATTATTAAGCGAATGGAATTGTAAATAAATAAAGAAAAAAGTACGTTAAAATAAATATAAAAAGACAAATTAAATCATAGTTTATTTAAACAAATTTAATATAATCTATTTGAATATCATAAAGCTTGAAATTCAAATTGTCTCAAAGGACTTCATGTTATTATTTCATTTGACCAGACAATTTAATTTGATCACTTTTATTATTGTTTGATTATTTGAATTAAAATTGTATAAATTATAAATAAATAAAAAAAAAAAACGATTTTATTTCATGGTGGAAAATTTTTTTTTTGTATGTTACACTTTCATTATCTCTTTTTGTGTATATAAGATATGATTTAAGAGGCACATAGAATGAAAAGGCTAACAAATTATTAGTTTTCAAGTAATTAAAGTTTCAAAAGTCGTTGGGGTATCAGGAACCCTAACGTAGTAGTTGTGGATTAAGTGCAGTGTTTAATGTAAATTATATTTCATTCTTAATAGTTGACCTACTTTTAAGATGCAGCAATTCAACAATAACAAAAAATCAATATTTTGAAAAATATTTTTTTTTATTTATGTAAAAAAAAATTACACATAATTATCAGATTTTCTTTTTACAAATTGTCTGAATTGATATCTTTATTCTCTTTACTTGTTTTTTATTTATATTTAGGTTTTTTTTCTTTTTTTGAATTATTTATCCACGCAGTTTTCGTTTCTTTTTAATAATGAAAAATGTCAATCACGTTTTGTCTGAACTTTAAAGGTATAAGACTTGGAAAAATTTTATTACCTTGATCTAGGAAAGAAGGTTTTTTTTACCTTCCTTTAACCAAAGAATTGGCGTAAATCATTTTAACCTATTTGACTACTAACAAACGTTTACTTTGCGTATTCTCGTCGGTTGATCAAACACATCGTCAGTGCACCCATTTTTTGAAATAATAACTTTACTATATCGAAATGTTAAGAAAATAACGTATATTTTAATATAACGTTATTCTTACCTTTGTTTAAAAAATTTCGTTTAAAAAGCAACCATAAAATTAAAAAAAGTAAAAAATGAAAATAATAAAAATAAATTCGTAAATGTTTGTTAAAATACACAAAAATAGTTTGCCTTTCGTAGATTTGAAAATCAACAAAAAAATTTAGGGTTAATAAAACAAAGTCATCTACACAATCAAGGTAAAAAAAAAAAAAAAAACAAAAAAGATATTTCGTATTATGAAAAACAACAAAACCTAAATAATTATTACTTTTTGAAAGTCGAAAAACGTTTCAATGTAAGTCAAACCAAACAACACAGTCATATAAACAACAAAGGTCATCTAAACAAATAAAGAAAATTTACAAATAATTTTATTACCTTTCTTAATTTTCATCACTTTCAATATTATTAGCGTCGAAACTTAACTTTTAAGTAACGTTTGATAAAACAATCAGTTGGACGCAAAATGAGACGATGCAACTCCTTCGACATTGCGAAAGTAAGCGTGCTTTCGCTCGAATCCGTTTTTACTAGTCCCGCAGCTCGCGTCCGAGCATTCCTGGAAGTGCCTCACCCCCTCCCTCAACCATTAACATTTTTCTCACTTCGATTTCAAACAATTCTATCTATTTTACCAAATCAAAGGTAGCCCTTCAAATACTAACCCAAAAAGAAAACGTATCGACAAATGAAGTTGAACACGAAAACAACAAGGGCAACAAAACAATAGAGGTCAACGATAAACATGTTTAGTACTTTATTTACATAAGTATTACTGACCTTGTGTTAATGCTGTTATTTACTGCGTGACCAAACCACGGAATTGAGTCGTTTGAGAAAGAAATCACCCCAACGGGAGAGACGATCTAACTCCTAGGAACATTCACCTGCAACAGTGCTGCCGGATAGAAAAAGAGGCCCGCGTCCGCCACCACCGCGCTTTCAACGGTTACATACGACTATAGACTATATAGTATAGAGACGCTCGCGTTTCCGAAGTTTGTACCGCCTTTTTTTCCGAAACCGCCCGTGCACCGCACCCCCTCCACTCTTCTCTTTCGATCCGCCATTTCCGAAATTCAAAATGGCGGATCCAATATGGTGGACAAAATATTTAAAAATATCATGATTTTCATCAAACTCAGTATACGGGGGTGTTTGGGATCGCTGAATACAAGTTTGTAGTTAGATTTTCAAAATTCAAGATGGCGGACAAAATATTTAAAATTGTCACGATTTTCATTAAACTCAGTATACGAGACTACATTGCGTCGCCGAATACGAATTTGTAGTCAGATTTTCAAAATTCAAAATGGCGGATCCAATATGGCGGACCAAATATTTAAAATTATCACGATTTTCATCAAATTCAATACACGGAAGCATTTTGAGTTGCTGATTATGAATTTATAATTAGATTTAAAAAAAAATCCGACTGCTAATTGGTATTTAGCGACCTAAAATACGTTTGTATAGTGGGTTTGAAGAAAATCAAGACGATTTTGAATATTTGGTCTGCCACATTGGATCCGCCATCTTGAATTTTGGAAATCTGATTACAAATTCGATGAATGATATCGTGTTTAAAGAAAAATGTAACGAAAATAACTTTTTTTTGAATGGGTCCAGTTTCACGTTAGAACAGGAAACCGTATATACCGGGAAAAAAAGAAAACAGACATGAATGAAGTTAGGACAAAATAGATAAAAAAACAAACAAATAAACAGAACAAGTTAAATAATTATATTTTTTGTTTTCAAACAAAAAAGATAAACTGTTTTACTTTCTGGTTTTAAACGTGACAACACTGCACGTTGCGATTCGTTGATAAAAAAAAAGTCAACAAAAAAAGAAAAGAAAAGCCAAACTTTTTGTTTTACATATAAATTTGGCAACGCTGTATACCACGTTTTTTTGATTTTCGTAAATAAAAAAATCAATAAAACAATAAGTAAAAAAAATCAAAAACAACAAAGTCAAGAATAAAAGAGAAATAATAAGAAAACTTGTATTTCCTGCTTTTAACATACATGTGGCAACGCTGTATATCACGTTTTGTTATTTTTCTTACGACATTAACATTTACCTACCAATATTATTTAATTTAAAGTTAGAAGAAAAAACTAAACACCCGAAACGAAAAAAACGAGAATCACGATGTACAGCGTTGCCAGATGAATTTGAAAATAAAAAATTAAATAAAAGACGCAAAACGTGAATACACTGAAAAAGAAAAACGAAAGAGACAAAGAAAGAAAAAAAACAGAACTTGAAAAAATGTAAGTACACCAAAAATTTCAAAAAAGTTGAATTTTATTTTCTTATTTCAAACAAAAAATCCATACTATTTGATACTTTGTATTTAAACATGGCAACACTGCACATTGTATTTATTACTTACGAAAAAAAAGAAAGAAAAAAAGAGAATAAAAAAGTCAAGACAAAAACAAAATAAACAATTATTCTATTTCCTGTTTTCAATACAAATCTGGCAACACTGCATATCACGTTTTTTCCATTTCTGTATATTAAAAAAAAATCAATTAAAACAATAAACCGAAAAAAAAGATATAAAATGTAAAAAGAAAACAAAAAATTTAAAGCTTTTTTTTATTGATTTTAAAATAAATCTGGCAACACCGTACACCGCGTTTTTCTGCTAACACCAAGTAAAAAAAATGTTAGTAAAATTAAAAGTTATTCCGAATTTGCAATAAAAATAATCAAATCGACTTATAATAAAAGAACTTCACAAACGTAAAAACCGCCAAACGAAAAGAAAAGCAAGATTCAACAAAACAAAACATAAACAATAAAGGTCATTCAAAATATTACCATATTTCCATAGCTTATGCAATCATCACTAATCTTTTCTCAACACCTTCATTTCCAGCATCACCAGCTGAATCAGTTAGATAAGAAACCCCCCGCTCCCCCCCCCCCCAAAATCTAACTTCTACTAGATTTATCTGCAGCAGTGTCGCTATTATGAAAAAAACGTTAGCATCTCGAGCTCTCAAACAATACTAATATCCTTGACAAACGAACAATATCGATGTCTTTGTCTAACAAACAACATCAACGTTCTTTTCTAATTTTGCAACCCGGCCAAATCTCTTTCTTCCAATCACGTAGCTCGTCCCCGCGCATTCCACGAACTCCCTACCCCCTCCCCTATCACCAACTACCTACCTTCGTTTTCAGGCGTCACTCAGTCAATCGACGTCTTATCCTCAAAATGGTGACCAAATTGAAACAAACTAAAAGGCAGAAGCGGAACATAAAAGTAAAACTTTTCTGGAAATCGCGGGGGGGGGGGGCCAAAGCTATCGTCCCCGTAACGTACCTGTTCGCCGCCGCCGTCGAAGATCGCCGAGTGTGTCTCGCGCGCGCAGCCGCCGGAGATCGCCGAGCGCGGCCGAGCGCCGAACGAGAGCGCTTCGCTCGCCTCCCCGCCACAGTTCGCGATCGGTCACCGTCACGCTCGGACTTGCCGCACGCCAGTCACGGTCCTACGTCCATGATTCCACGAACTTAGCCACGGTTTTCGCCAGTCGCGAGTGTCAGTGTTCGCGAACGACAAGCAAACAATAAACGCGGCCGTTTTTTTTTTTTTTTTACTTTAACCTCGTTCGGTGGTATCGAATTTTTGTCGGTAGTGAGACCAACCGAGGAGCTGTGTGCAAACTGAAAAGGACGTGCCAATCGCAGAAGTCCAAACAATTGGCGCGAGTCGGCGAAGTGGTGCGCGTGCTGGCAACAATGGCAGCCGGTGGCCGCTCGGCGGCTGTTTTTCTTCTGGCGTTTCTAACAGGTGAGTGTGTGCCGTTCCGTGCCTAGGCAAGCCGCGACCTTCGGGGAATTCCTCGGCGCTCGTTCGCACGGCTTTGCCGGCGCGCGACAGGTGGTGCCCGGCAACGTGCGCTTCGCCGGCCTTTTTCGCCGCGACACGCTTTTCCCGCTTTGTCCTTGTCGCGCGCGTGAGAACCGATTGGAGACGACGAAAAAAAGAGATACGCATTGCCGACGTTGCTCGCGCGCGCTATGTTTACTTTCGCGCCGACGGCCGGCGAGTTTTCGCCGACGACGGTGTTTTCGCCCGACGGACCATCGGTGCGAGAGTTGTGAGTGAAAAGGGATGACCTTGAGCGCGCTGATTGTGTTATTTATTGTACTTTTTTTCCTTTCATACGTTTGTTTTGTGATTGTTAATAGTTTCCAAGTTTTGAACGTTTGGTGCGAGATAAAGGTAAGGATTGTTAGTTTTTGAAGGACAAAAAGGACGAAGCGACAAAAGCGTAGATAATGTTTTTTTGTGTACGTTATTTTTACGAGAAGGTTTTTATTGTATTACTTTTAAACAATAAAGGTAACGGGATTTTTTCTTTTCTTTATTTATTTTCTTTTCTTTTTTTTTTTTTTTTTTTTTTTTTTTTTTTTTTTTTGGAATTTTTTTTTTTTTTTATTTTTTTTAATTTTTTTATTTTTTTTTTTTTTTTTTTTTTTTTTTTTGTGAATACCGATGTCGAGATATTTTAATAAAAGTTTATTTCAAGTATTTTGCAGAGTAATTCAAACACAAAACAAAAACTAAAAAAAAGTTTCCATTCCAAGTCAATTTTATTGCATTAATTATTTTTCTTTTTCTACGTCAAGCTTCCAATAATGTAATCTATATTTCGAAAATCAGTAATTTTTTCATTCCAGACATGTGACAAATTAAGGGGGCACTCGCTGCTGCTGATACTTACTATCTAGAAGTAGTAATAAGTTTTCAAACGAAAACATTTGTTTAGTTTAAAAAATGTACAGTAACACAAAGAAAAGTGTTAAAGTAAAAGATATATATTTTGTACAAAAAAAAAAGTGAAAATAGGCTTTTTTTAGCTTTATGTATCGGAAACTTCCTAATAAGAAAAAAAAAGTAATAAGAATTTTAATAGTACGACGTTTACTTTAGGTGTTGTGGGCGTGTTTGAAGTTACTTCGTTGGACACACTTTTGGAAATAATTGGAGTATTTATAACAGACGCCGAGAGTGATTCTTGAGGAGGTGTCGATACCGACGAATCTTCCTTGCAATGTCGCAGCTTACGTGGTGCAGAAGTATCAACTCGATCAAAGTCTGAACCTGATGATTCTTTATCACATTCTGAACATTGCCTATACAAATGAAAGAAAAAAGTAAATGAAATTAATTTTATTTAAATAATAATAATAATAATAATAATAATAATAATAATAATAATAATAATAATAATAATAATCAAATAAAATAAATTCAACAAGTCCAACATTTACCATCCCATGAGTTTAGTTTTTTTCGGCATTCGAGACAAAGGTGGTGTCAAGCAGGACAAATGGTAGTGCAACTGACAAGTGTCGCATTTAGCCAAAAGATGTTGATTAGTCGACCTACGACAAATACCACACTGATGTCTCAGTGTGAGCTCGCTTTTCTGATTTTGATCTGCTTGAATGCTCAAGACCTTGCCCTCACGAGTATTCTCGCTTCCTTTGTTCACTGGGAGAGGAAAACCTACTCCCATTTTTAATGCCGCCGCTGTCGGTACACCTAAACTTGAACCTGAACATAACAATATTGTTGAAAAATGACTTGCATTAAAAAGATTAGAAAATTCAAAAGAAGAGACAATAAGTAAAAAGTCTGAATAAACGTCCAATTAATAAAAATCTAAATTTTACCAAGGCTGGAAGTGATTCTTGGTTTAGTGATCTCAGGTACCGAAGGCAAGGGTTTGTTATATCCAATCAATCTTAGCGCCTTGTGATAAGTCTCAATTTTGCTTTTAAGGCCATTTTTATTTTGCTCTTCATTGTTTTTCATCGCTTCGTCATATTTTTTGTCTAAGATCTGTTGTTCGTTCAATAATTGCGAATTGACGTCAAGCAGTTCCTGTAGCTTTCGCTTTAACGCGGATACGCGCAAATTGCGGTCCAGGTAATAGCCAATGAATTCCACACTAAAAGCTGGAGGTATGTGCCATTTTTTTTTTACATCCACTAATGAAACCATTTGTGCTTCTTGAGCCTCCAAAGATATAGTGTCGACTCCCATGAGCTCGGCTTTTCGCGCAAGCTGACGACAAGCTGACGCTGAAGTTGTTAACAAACGTGGCATTTTTTGCGTTGGAACTAAAATTATAGAATAATAATACATTTTTTAAGCCATAGTTACTTATAACAATAACGCTTTTTACATTATTAATGGACAACATTGATTTACCCCAAGGTAAAGATCTGGAAGCTTTGTGCGCAAGATACTTATGTCGATGCTTAGCCAATTTTCTCTGTATACGTTTTTGTTCTTCTGTGTCTACACGATTTGGATCCCTCAGCATTTGCTGTCTGTATTCTAAACGCAGCTGCAACGCCAACCAATTGCGACGGCGCCTTCGCACGAGTGTTTTGTCTGAATGTAGTTTGCAGTGAGCATAAAATGGGTCCGCCTGGTCGACCTCTTCGCTGTGAGCTTCTGATAGAAGTCCTTCTCGTTGAGCACTGACGTTGTTAAAAATTAATATTATATTTTGAAACAAACGCAATTGTACGAGTTATTGACTGAATTATTGATGGAGGGATTATTTAGTTTGAAAGGGGCCACTTTACTGGCAATTTGTATAATTGTTTTACGTAATACCATAGTTACCATGTGACATGGAAGTAAGTATGGCACATGCCTGCATCGCATTCAATGCAAACACCGGTGCGAGCGAACTGAGCATCCTCACATAGAGAGCACTGTTTAGCTCCCCACTTACTGTACGCCATCTCAAAGAGGGTTACACTGGCTAGGCGATCAACCTACAAAATAATCGAAATATTAAAAATTAAGAATATACATGAGACATATTATCACAACGGTAGGTAAAATAAAATATTTAAGAATAGTACACATCAATTCATTGATCAAATTATAAATTTGACCAAAAATTTTCCATATAAACGACGCATATAGAATTGACGTTTAAAATCAAGTCTTACTTCACCAAAAGCTACCCCAGGAACGTAGAGAGCGCAAACAAGGTGAACCCATTTGCCAACGTCCGTTTCTTTAAAAATGCCACCTTTGTTGGGACAAAGTTCGCACGATGGATCATCAATTCCAGCACTGCAAGCTTCACAAAACCATGGGGCTGACTGACTTAGTGAGTCTGTGCTAGAAAAACTGTCTACATCTGAAACGCCGTAACATCCTGAAACAAAAAACGCCTGATTAAAAAATCATTACAATATGTATTAATTATAAGTCAATTTTTTTTCACAATTTATTTTATTTGTGGATTTTTATTTTTTTATTTTTTTCATGGTTATTGTATTCGTTTATCAATAAACAAACTGCAACTTTCATATTAGTTTATATTTTCTGATAAATGTACCAAAATGTACCTTCATGAACAGTTACACCGCATCCGTCACACTCAACAATTTCATTGATGTCGTCGCTTCTGTCACCCAAACATCCACAACATATCAACATTTTATTCAGTTTTTCATCCAGGGCAATGCCTTTGGAAGCTTGCTGTCGCGCTTTTTCAATAACATCACTGACCGTCATTCCAGAATTTTTCTTTCCACCAAGCAAAGGGTCGTCCAGGGAATCATTTGAGTCATCTGAGTCCTCTTCATCTGAAAATACATTTTCGCTTGAAAACATATCAACTTACTTTTCTTTAATAGTGACAAGATTTTTAATTACATTAAAACTACTTTTTTTACTTGAGCAATTGTGCGCAATTTAATTTTTAGATCAATTAATTGGACAAGAAAAATAAAGTCGTTTACACGTAGCAAGACTTGTATTCAAAGTATGAAAACATTTTTTTTTTTTTTTTTTTTTTTCTGAGGCAAGTTTGAATAATTACCTTTGTCATTAGAGTCAGCCGAATCATCATCCGACTCCTCACAGTGATCTTCGATTCGAAAATCGCTGTCGTCCGAACTCTCACCAACGTCAAAATCAAGCATCGGTTCAATGGGTTTGACTCTTCGTTTTTTAGGATCCCGTTCAACTTTAACAAATGGTCAAAAACAATTTTGTCACATTTCTTTTAATTCATAAATCTTTTCCTTTTGCTATTGTCACTGTCAATGTTTATTACAGATAACTACTTATTATTATGATCTATTTCAAAATACAATATTTGACTCGTTAATGACTCGCCAACGAATCCGAATGTGGTTTTGACTGGTTAACGACTTCGAAATTGGTTTCGAGTCGTTAAAGAGTCGTCAACGAATAGAATATTTTTAACAGGGAAGTACTTGAAAAATGATTTTTCAATTAACAGACTTTAACTTGAATGTGTCAGAATAAACATGCAGTGATTTTCCCCGCTGGTGTTGTAGCTTAACCTATATATCTGACACAGCAACTTTCGATTTGGCCCGAAAATGTTTATAACGATAGGTCCAAAATGTTTTTCTCGACGATAACGACCTCACGTATGGCAAACCATCGCGACCAAACATAAAACTGTACGTAAACTTTTGCAGCTAGTTGATTATACGAAACATACAAGTCGTATTTTTCTGGTGGCAAGATACGCACCGACGTCGGCACAAATTGAGCATTTGAGCGCGAAATAATTAATGAAATAATCGATGAAATGTTATCACGACTTACTCATTGTTTTATACAAAAAGCCAACATCGTCTTCCTGGGACATGTTGCCACTGGCAGCCGGATAAGTCGTCAGTTGGTTGTCTCTCTCGGCGTTGTTGACCATTTTAACGCTTTATGATGCATTCACAATGATCCGCCTGTGCTTTCGTTTTACAGCCGCAAATTAGTAGAACTGTGTGTTTGTGGCGCGTGCGTGTGCGCGTATGAAGGAGCAACCAATGAAAGATACATTTCAAATAGAGAACAACAATTGAAGGAAAAAACAAAGTGTTGAGTATTCTTTGTAAATAATAGATATTGATGAAAAAGGTATAGTGGTAGATAGGTAAAAAGAAAGCTTGTCAAAACTTGAAACAATTTATCAAGTATTCGAATAATTCAACAATTTTAATTATTCGAATATATTCAAAGTACTCGAATATTCAATGATTCAAAAATGGATTCGACATATTATTTCATATATAATATATTATTTAATATATATAATATAACTATAAAATATATTAATATTATAATATAATATTATATTGTAAATATAATAACTTATTTTGATCAATCCATCTATTCATACGTTATTTAAATACAATTAACAGTTTAAGAGTAAACTTTTTTTTCTTTCCACTGCTTCGTTTCATTTTCAATTTTTCACCCTTCGTTTTCAAATTATCACGATTTGAATGAAATTTAAAAAAATATATGCAAAATAATATAATAAATCCATATTTGAATAATTGAATACTTCAATATTTGATTAGTCGAACATTCGAATATTCGAACTCGTTAGAACTGAACATTTGACAAGCCTAGTAAAAAGGATGATATCGTGTGATCAATTGATATTCATTTGGTATAAATAAAATTAACTGAAGGTCATCTTATCTTTTGTTTTACGCGTTAATGCTTTTTTTTTTTTTTTTTTTTTTTTTTTTTTTTTTTAATGTCTATTTTATGAGTAGCAAGTATTTTACATAACTTTGATGCAACTATTACACAAGGCAGCCTGTGAATTCAATGTGATTTCGAGTTTTCTACTAATTATTAATGTAATATATCATTGTTTTACATTGATTTTTATGCACAACCTGCT
>JABFOV010001969.1:0-21987 GCA_022817685.1 Aradophagus sp. ZL-2020 | reverse complement strand
ACACTTGGTTTTATCGTGGCGCCACCTACAACTCAGGTGGGCCGAAACAGAATGGCGCCATCTGGATGGTATGATCTAAACAGATGGTATTATCTATTCCTGACCATCTCGAGATGGTAAAATAAAAAAGATGGTACAATCTTATCATCTTTGATTGTACAACACCTTACTTCATCGTAGCGCCATTTACAACTCAAGTGGGCCGAAACAAAATGGCAGAATCTAGATGATACAATCTTACTATCTTAGATTGCACAACATTTTGTTTCACCGTGGCGCCATCTACAGCTCAGGTGGGTCGAAAAAATGGCGCCATTTAGATGGTACAATCTTAGTATCTTAGATTGCACAACACTTTGCTTCACTGTAGCGCCACCTACAACTCAGGTGGGCCGAAACAAAATGGCGCAATCTAGATGGTACAATCTAAATAGATTATACCATCTATTTCTTATCATCTCGAGATGGTACGATCTATTTTAACGATGAAATTGAATAATAATGTATTTTATTATACATTGCATAATTCTTACAATTTTTTTTTTCGTGCAATACATAATTTTTTACAAAGTTGATTGTAGTATCGAGGAAATCCTGTTTAAAGTTGTTTATCAACTTACGTAATGAATCCTCCTCGTTAATTTTCTTGCCGTATAATTGATTTTTTTTCAATCATTTAAAAAAGCTCGAAGAACGGTGCGATGTTTTCACCTGCGCACCGCTGGGAATAAGACGGCACTCGGTATAACACGTAACTTTCGTAATAACTCTGATATCTTGAAATCCTTTCGAGACAATTTTCCGGACACATGTGGCTATCAAGAAATGCAATACTTTTTTTTTCAACCGGATAGTTTCTAACGTCCTTTTCGATTGTTTTAACTTGGAACAAATTATCGTACAACCGGTGACGTGAAATTTGAACATGACTCGGAATTTTCAAACGTGGTGAAAGTATATAAAATAAAAATAAAGGAGAACAACATTGGGTTACGTTGTGTTTGAAATAATTTCAAATCAAATCATGGCATTTATGAACAATTTTCGAATCATCGTAAATACGTATTGTTAAATGTATATTAATTATTATAATAGCATCGTTAAATTTATATTATTCGTTGTCGAAACGTGTATTTGAGATTTTCAATTGTTAATCGAATATAAAACAATGAATCGAACCCTGTTTGTTAGACGTTTCGTTCATAATAGAATAACAGGAAAATTAAGTGAAAAAATGGAAACGAAATAAATAAAGCAGCCGTATTAAGGCGAATTCCTTCAATATTAATACTGGGAAATAAAAACACGTTTCGAAGTCGCAATTCCAGGAATCGCGCATTATAATAACTTCTCTCATTTAAGCTGTGAAATTTTCTGAGAATAATTTTTATCCCAATGAGTTTAAAAGATTCAAGCATACATTCATTATTATAAAAAGTGTATAAATAATAAAGTATTATAATTCGTAAAATCGTTACAAAAATACAGTTCGACTGGTTCAATATTAAATTTCCTTCGAATGTAGAAGGAGGAGAAAAAGAAAAAAGAATTAGTGAAAAGAGTTAATTAAATTACTTCACTAACCTAAATAAAGCACTTACTGAAAAATGTTGAATGGAAAAGGTTATTTGATTAATTTTTCATTAAAATTCCAATTCGGGAAAATGAAAACTTTCGCGTTCGGTCGCTAATAAAATCCGTAAAACAACATAAAGATCCGAACGCGGAAATGAAGGTATTTTTCCTGCTTGTATCTTTGGTATTTTCTTCATTTCATCAGTCGAACAAAAAGGAGATAGATGCGCTAAAATCGATATCGGTTGAAGCAAGACGGTTTGCGTCGACCGGAAGACGAGGGGGGGGGGGCTGCACCCTCCCTCCCCTCCGTTATGCGACAGTTGTGTCACGTTAAAGAATAAAAAAAGTGGTGCTCGTTGAAAAGGTGGCTTTCGGAATGCTATATTGGAGAAGAGATGTTGCGAGATGAAAACGAGAAGTAACATGCCAGCCAATTAAAATAAAGGCAAAGTTCCTCCGAGATCCAACGTTCGCGACAAGCTTTTTTTCCGGTCGCTTGTGCGCGGCGAAAAATGTTTTCGGTAAATTCCCACGATTCTTGGAATTTAGGCCATATCAAGCTACGGTTTCTTTCTTCCTGCAACTAAAACAATTATTTTCGTAATTGTGTGAAAACGACGTGGGAAATTCGAAATAAATTTTTTTTGGCTCGCAAAATGAAAGTCAAACTTTTGCATTCACGTCGGAGATTTTAACGATCTGTTCAAATGTTGGGAGATTCTGTCGAAAATTGGAAAACAATATGGAGAAATAGAATATCTTCAGAAATTTCGTTTAAATCGATTGTTAAAAACATTGACATGAAATCATATAAAATGTTATAGAAAAAGAGGGGAAAAAAACTTCCTGACTTGTTCGAATATAACGCAGATGAATGAAATTATTGATTGCAAATGATAATTTGATTTGAAAATTATTACTTTTAGTGAATAATTTTTTAATAATGTTCATTTAACACATCGATACCGATCTTCTGACGTTGCATGTTATACTTTTCATATTAAGCGAAAATTCATATTTCGAAAAAGTCAAGCTGTAGTACGTATAGAGGTGGCTCGAATCTATGTTAAACAATTGAGAATATGGCGACTTCTGCCGTGTCTATACTTTGAAACTTCTGGAATAAATGTATCTCTAAAAGGAGAAAAAAAAGGACATAACTTTTCTCATAGTTGTTTGCAGTGAGACAAAAATTTGCTCGATGTGGTCTCGATTCAGTAAATCATAACGAAATTCCTCCCAAGAAAACAGGATTTTCTACAAATTGTTTTTCTCCGCGAGAGCGTGTACCTGAAATCCGATATGAATTATTGACGTAAAAAGTGATAATCAAAAGAACGGTGCAAAGTGATATGAATACGATGCCGTAACTTTTAATTAAAAATGATTACGTTTGTAAAAATGAACACGTTAGCGAAATTGTTGCTACGTTATTTTATGAAATCATGATTTCGGGTTGCAAAGTACCAATGAATTTTCGTCCACTTAAAATTTATCGGCAAGGGAATTATAAATTACAATAATTAACTACGTTGACGACATTTTATCAATTCGCGATTTTCATTTTTCCAAGTGATTTTTGAATATCGAGAAAATACGTTCGAATTTCAGCGGCGACGCGTCATAAGTATTTCTTGTATCTCGGTGCATTAATTTCAGTTTCATCGAACTTTATTTTTGTATGCGAACGTATGAAAATAGTCGTTTTTTTTCCAATCTCCGTATAAGAGCAAAAACATCGTAAACATCTTGAGGCTTTTCCATAATATTGCGGACCGGTTATTAAAACAGGAGCCAGTGCATTATTTTTTACTTCGTATTTTTTTTTTTTTTTTTTTTTTTTTTTTGTTCGGGGGAAAAAAAGTGTCCCACTCCTTCTAAAGTCAATCGTCGGATTTCAGTTTCATTTCCTTGCGCGCATTTTACTTTGACATAAAGAAATACCTACAATTTAGCGAAGCGCAGTTGCAGCGGCACCGCTGCACAAAACTGCACGGTAAACCAAGACAAACAATTTGCAAAGTTTCATTTAAAACGACCTTTCTGGGAGACATTTGATTTCGCGTGTTCCCGTTTGATGCTTTTAGTAAACAACGTGCAACATTTCCAGCCTTATCTGTAATAAGACAATACGGAATGCGCTTTCGTATTCGATTCCATTTTTTTCCTTGTTTTACATATCACGAGTTGAATAAATGAAGAGATACGGATACGAACATTCATTTAAAAATTGTATTTCGTTAAGTTGTTTCCGGAGTCGGGATAATTCGAGTAGCAAACTTATACGCAAAGCCGATCAATAAGTTGCAATATTGTGGCAAGATGCACCGAAATCTTCGATTGCACCGTGTAGGACGATGTTGTTTAGAAATCATTCGCAGGAAAAATGAATCGATCTTTACGAGTTTAATCACTGGGAGTGCACTTCCGATCGCGTTACATTCAAATCTGATTCAATCAATTTTCCTTCCATTGGAAATTAACGATCGAAATCGAATAAATCAATAACACTGAGGAAACTATATTGTAACCGCCACAACATATATCGTAACGTGGACAATATCATATAGTAAACTATTTACGATATCATATCGTAATTTCTTCTTCATAGATTGCAATATGGACAATTTCATATAGTAAACTATTTACGATATCATATCGTAACTAACTAACTAACTTCAGCCAATGACATTGCTAGATCATTTTATTTCGACCAATAAGCATGCTGTAATTTTACAATCCATATCGAGAAAACCATATTGTAACCGCCACAACATATATTGTAACGTGCACATTTTCACATCGTAAACTATCTACGATATCATATCGTAATCTCTTCTTCATAGATTGTAATATGGACAATTTCATATAGTAAACTATTTACGATATCATGTCGTAAGTAACTATAGCCAATGACATTGCTAGATCGTTTTATTTCAACCAATAAGCATGCTGGAAATTTCACAATCCATACTGAGAAAGCCATATTGTAACCGCCACAACATATATTGTAACGTGCACATTTTCATATCGTAAAGTGTTTACGATATCATATTGTAATCTCTTCTTCATAGATTGTAATGTGGACAATTTCATATAGTAAACTATTTACGATATCATATCGTAACTACTTTCAGCCAATGACATTGCTAGATCGTTTTATTTCTACCAATAAACATCTTGGAAATTTTACAATTCATATTATACGATATCGTTTTCTCGGTGAACGACCGACGGTTCGCAAAAGTATCGGACCAGCGTAATGACGACTCGCGAAACCGTCGGTGAAAACAATGGAAATTCGTCGGTTCGCGCGAGAAAGCGTCAAGCTGTCGTCGCTGTAAATAACAACAAGAAAGGAAAAGGTCGGGATTAAATGAATTCGCGGTTAACGTTGCGACCGAAAAGCGCCGGTGCGATGAGAAAATCAAGCGAAAATTTCACGGTAATCGTCGATCATCGGCGAGCCGCCAGTGATTCGGATACTACGTTTACCGCATGCATAATATCGAGGGGGTGGGGGGGGGGGGGCAAATTTGACCTTTTGCCCGACAATGGTTTCAACGGCGAATCATTTCCCGAATTTCATTCCGCCTTTTTTAATCTGTCAACGGCAACGGTCGTCGTGTTTATTGGCAATTTATTGTGTTAACATTGATTAAAAGGCGTCGCGTCCGTGGATTTGGATTTCGACGTTATTTCGCGGTTCATTTCAAATGCACGGGTTTCCGGTAATGGAGCCACGCGAGACACAATTATTAACGCATTCATTTAAATTTGCCGCTTTAAAGCCGAGGGTTAATTTACTTTCGTTTCTCGTCGACATTTTTACACGAATCGATCTAACGCGCGATCTAAAATCGCGTCCGGCGACAGTCGAAACCGCTTTCGCAATGTCGGACTTCTGTTTGATATTCGAGCGTGGAGTTCGTCTGCATTCGTGTAATTTGGTTTGTGTACATTTACTTCGGCTGAATTGATTACATCAGCATTGTCCCGATGCCCGTTTGACGATAATGCCTCTACGTTTTTACCGATAAATCTACTTAAATGAAATTAAATGGAATTAATTGAATCATTAGTAGAAAAAGCTGTAAAATTAATTAAAGAGCGTAATCATGATTTAGGAGAAGGATAAACGACGGAAGAAAGAAACATACGTTTTTCTTAAATAGATATTCTTGGAATAAATATTCTTATTATTGGTGATGTTGATATTGCTATTTCTGGAATTGGTATTCTTATCGTTAATAATTTTGATATTTGTATTTATAGAAGAATATTCTTAGAAATTATATTATTATTGATAATTTTGATATTGATATTCGTACTATTAATAATTGTGATGTTTATATTTTTTGGAATCGATGTAGGGCTGACTAAACATTGATAGTCTAGGGGTTAACTATCGATAGGAATTTTTTTTCCCTTTTGAAACATAACCACCATTTATTGGTATCAACATTTATAAATAAATCGACGTTTAATTTTCTTTCAATTTGATACTTTAACATTGTAAACATTTAATTTTGTTGTTATCGATAGTACTATCAATAGTCCTTGAAACTATCGAATACTTTCGATATATGATACTATCGAAAATAATCGATATTACCATCAAGGATCAGCCAGCCTTAAACAAATCATGAGAACATCAATTTCACGTGATTACACGACTTCAATAAAAAATGCTTTTAAACAGGAACTAAATTTTATCAATGTCGCTAATGTCTGTCAGTTAATCCACGAAAATGTATGGTTCGAATGTCACAATAAATTGTCTAAATGATAACGCAGCGTTTAAAACCCGAAGCAATAAAGCCACACTCGTTCGAAACCGGCAGCGCGGTCCTTGAGAAGCGGCCCGCGCCTTTCGCGGGGCAATAATTTTGATCGATCGATAAATGGGATCGCCTTAATTCCAAAATTGCCCATTAATTTCTCGCAATGTTAATTGCCGCGCGCGGGGACAAATGCCCCGTTCCTCCATTGATTTAACGTTCGAATAAGGCACGAAATTGTGCGAAATGAACGATCGTCGCGCCGCGTGGCTCTTGTTAAGGTTTTGCGTCGCGGGAGCATTTTTCAGCCGCAGAAACGGGGTCGGAACACGGAGGACGTAGTTAAGAAGGCGCCCGTGAATTGATCAATTGACCAAGCGAATTAATTTATGGGCCATTTGTTCGCGTCAGTCCTCGAGAATTTTCGGAAAACGATAAGGAGACGCTCGCGACCGCGCCAGACGAGGCCTCGCGGGGGCAGGAATTCCAGCTATAAATCCCGGCCTGCCGTCGGATCCCGCGCTAATTTATGATCGTTGCTTCGCCGTTACACATTTTAATTCCCATCGAAATAAAAGGAGCGCCCGCGTTTTATCGTTCCGCGCGCTTTAATTTATTTTCATTTAATGGGACAATTGTGTTGTACGAGATTCGGCGAAGACGGCGATATCGAATTATGGTTATTCCGTGAAACGCCGGAATTTAGACTTTTGTCGGTGAAGGGGGACACGAACAAGAAGTTTTGTATGTAGAAAAATTGTTGTGCACATTGTATTTGCGAATTGCAAAAAAACTGATCGAATTCTGCGCAAGATGATAAAAGGTTGGTAAAGTAGTTAATAAAAATCGATATTGATATGTTTCAGTTAAAATGGAGTTTTTTAACGAAAAAAGAAATTTTTTCATGAAAATGTGTTTAACTTCAAACTTTCGCGATGTACGGAATTTCCGGTACATTGCGAAAAGTGAAAATGTTGAAAACAAAATGTATAGGAAGTTTGCAACGTTTATTTGCAACGAATTCCAAATTACATGAATTTTAAATCGAAAAAAATATACTTCTAACGAAGAAAGTAAAGGAAAAAGTTAATTGTCATTTTATATAGCGCTGATAGAAATTCAAGTTCTGATTTTGATTGTCGATGGACGAAATGACATTTTATTAAAAATTCGTTGCAAATAAACGTCGCAAACTTCTTGCACATAAACAAAAATAAAAATCTTATGCAGAGGTGTAATTAAACAATTTCATTTGCGCCTTTCTTTTGCATTTATTCTAACGAATTTTTTAACAACGACACAGCGGGCGAGAACGTGTAGTCACGTTCGTCTTAATTTAAGTTTACATTTTTAATGTCATTTTTCCTTATAATGATTTTGATTAAGTCCGAACTCAATTAAGTCACGAATCGTGGTCAAAGGGCAAACTTTCCCAGCGGGGAAGAACGTGCAAACGAAATTATAATCGAGTGAACGAGGAAAAAGTTGCGACGTCGTTTTCGCGCAATGGTTTCCGAATTCGAATGCTAATTATGTTTGTACGACCAACGACTTATTAACAAATGCGAAATTCGTTAGCCGATTGTGTCAAATGTTTCGTTTCAGGTGTCGTGGTTCCGTCGGCGAGGCGAGGAGCTCCATTTACTTACCGTTGACGTCAACACATATTCCAACGATGCTCGCTTCTCTTTAGACTATCAGCCGCCGAATGATTGGCAGTTACACGTTCGTTCAATCAGCGAGCGCGACGCCGGCTTATATGAGTGTCAAATTAGCGTCCATCCCCCGCTGATACGGACAGTTTATGTTTCCGTTTCCGGTAAGTAAATACCAGCATTTTTTCAAATCAAATACTCCAATTCCTTTCACGAATGGTGCGATTACTAAAATACAGATTCGTCACAAAATTATCAACGCGAAGGAAATTTCAAATTTTTTTTTTCATCAACGAATTCCAACTTGGAAACAAGTGTACAAAGTACAATTTTGTATTTCTTTCTTTTCATCTTATTGAAGTTTCCAACGATTATCGTTAAACGAAAATAAATACTGATATACTTTTCTTCACACATGTAATAGTATTTTTTTATTGAATAATTTTTCAAAAAAAAGCTTGAATATTTCAATGTTGGAAAATATAATTTTCTTGATTACATGTTACTAAATTATATGTAATCAATTCTCGTTCATTAATAAACATTGGAAACTTCAACTCCATTTCTTTTCGTATAATTTTTGTGAAAAAATTAATAGATTTTTGTATCAGCAGTTTTTTTTAGACAATGAGGCAACGAATTTTGCTCAAAATTTTTCCAGGTTCGAATTCTTTGTTAAAAAACCATTTGGAATTTCCTTTACATACATTACTATCACTTTAGATGAAATTCTTCCGGCTGTACGTAACTCAGTTATCATGCAAGTTGATATTTTTAATTTTGTAGGTCTGAAATGTTGAAAAGTTAAAGTAGAACAAGCACAATTATCTGCTTTTAATTCCATACGTACGTTTTGTATGAAAAAAGATTTAAAAATATTGTTTGCTTTTGATTATGAAATAAGTGACTTTATTTAGCCGGTGGAAAACAAAAGCACTTGTGCATTAGTAGGTTAATTATTCAAGATTTGCAGTGCAAGTTACAGCGAATTGTTCGCCAACTGTTTTTTCACAGAAAGTGTAGCACGGACTTGCATATGAATTTTATACATTTTTTTAAATAACATTTTCGTAAATTAATAACAGTTTAATAATTTTGAAACGTACATTCTTTATTCGCGTAAAATTCGACAATATTTTCTATGTGCATATACTGAAATAAGGGAGAAAGAAATTGTACTCGACTATTCCGTAACATTTTGATATGCCTTACATTTCAAGAATTTTAAATTACGATCAAAGTCACAACAGAAAATGTGGATAATGTCAGCGAAGATGTTTCCACCGAAATTATTTAAATTAATTCTGCCAACATGATTAATCTTCTTTTAGAAAAAAAATACCTTCGTAATTTAAAGGGACAGTTTATCATCATATTTCGGAATATCTCAGTAAATTTTAAGTTTCTTATTCTCAGTGTGAGAATGGAACCAAAAAACGTCCTCGTCCTTTCTTCTCGCAATGCAATATCAGATAGTTAACTCTGAATATAATTTATCATAAAACACGTAAGAGGGACCTACTTTTAAAGTCATTCTTAAAATAGAAGAGAGGAAACGCTCGCATGATTTATAGGAACAAATTTCTAACGTACCACCCTGCGGTCATACTTGACGAATTGAAGAACGCGGGACAATTTTCTACAGTTGTTTCTCACTACGTATATTGCTAAAAATGTCTTGAATTTTAATGCAACCATCGGAAATGTATTTCACTGGCTTAAATTGATACCAAAAATACTCGGGCCAGAAAATTCTCAATGTAGAAACACAATCGAGGACGTGTTTTTCAAATTATTTAAACTTTCGGAGGAAAACACGGGAACGACTAATCAAGAACTGTCGCAATTAAATTAATCGCTGCTAATTTGATTATTACAATAGTTAATTTCAGTATTATAAATTAAATGTCCTCATGATCGATATCAAAATAACCCAGCGGAACAAAACCTTGTCTGTATTGAATTAGCGAGTACCCAAAACTAGGGCTGGTTGAACCTCGATGGTAAAATCGATAGCTTCTGATAGTATCGGAAGTATTCGATAGTTTTACGTTTACAACGGTAATGTAACAAATTGAAACAAAATTGAACGTCGATTAATTTCAATTAAAAGTGAAGAAACATTTCCAGTACTATCGATAACTATCGATAGTTAATCCATAAACTTTCGAGGGTTTTCGATAGTCAGAATATCGAGGTTTGGTCAGCCCTACTCGAAACTAAATACAAAAATAATGATATGGTACTATCGATAATTATCGATAGTTCATCCATAAACTATCGAGGGCTTTCGATAGTCAGAATATCGAGGTTTGGTCAGCCCTACTCGAAACTAAATGCAAAAATATTGATGGGCCTTCGAAAACGCCTCTAAGAAAAAAAAAAAAAAAAAAAGAAGAAAACTGACGGTGAAAGAAGCAAATAAAAGAATTTAATCCGCTGTTTACGTTATCCCCCCGAGGTTGATATTAAACACGACAATATTGAAATCCACGTTGAGTATATTATCCTTGCGCTTGCGATAAAGCGTTTAATAAATTCTCCTGGCAAACATCTTGCATCCGAAGAGAAACTAGTACGTCTGTGGCTCGTGCTTGCCGCCCTGAATTTCACGTTCGGCGTTGTCGTGTGCGACGGAATATTGATGCGTGCTCAAGCACACATCAGCGTTGTAATACGTGTGTACGTGAAATGAGAAACGGAAGCGCCGCGTGGCGGTAAAACGGGATCCGCAGGCAGAATGGAACCAATAAGTCCTCGCAAATGGCGATATCTTTCAGTCACGAACCGAGATAGACTTATATCATTGGTTATGAAATATTTGACCAGAATACCGGGCGCATGACTGGCATGAATTTCCGATACCCACGCGAAAATGCCGGCCGGCGTATTAAATATAAACGCAGTTCGCGGGACAACCAGTGTCTCCTTTTTACTTCTACGACGGTTCGCCCACTTTTCACAGCCGATACTTTGTTTTCATTTCAATTTTATTCGTATTTCATCGACTAAATATAGAAAAGTTCATAAAACTGCAATCACTTTTTTGTTGCATACAACTGCAGCTTTCCTTTTTTTTGTTGCATTAAACTGCAAATGCATTTTTTATTGCACAAAACTTCAGTTTCATGTTCCGTTGCATAAAACTGCAAATGCATTTTTTGTTGCACAAAACTTCAGTTTTATGTTCCGTTGCATTAAACGGCAAATGCATTTTTTGTTGCACAAAACTTCAGTTTTATGTACCGTTGCATTAAACTGCAAATGCATTTTTTGTTGCACAAAACTTCAGTTTCATGTTCCATTGCATAAAACTGCAATTCTTGTTGCATTAAAAACTGCAATTTATTTATTCATTAATTTTTTTTCGATGCAAAAAATGGCAATTCTATTATTTCCATTTCATCTTCATATATTTATTACCGAAATTTAATCGTCGAGAATGTCGTTCCTCGTTCTAAAATGAACGTCGTACCAATTGATTGGACATTAATTTAGGTTTATTTCGATTCGTATTTCATCGTGCTCCATTTCTGAGGGTTATATTTGACGTACTAAGTTTATAATGGGTAAATAAAATTAATAATTCGCCAATGAATTATGGATGTAAATGCTCTGTGCTAATGCAGTTAGTTTGACGCATCTAATCATAATTTCACTCGAGAATCCATTCCAATTAGATAATTCGTTACATTTTCCAGAAATATATTTTTTGACTTTAATAATATTTGATAATATTTGATTGAACCGACAATATTCTGGTATTGGTATTTTATCATTAATAGAATTGCATGAATAATGACCATCAACAAAAATTCATATACAAATGATTTCAATTTCATTTTTCGATTTCGATATTTAGTTCAAATTACGTTTTAATAGTTGTTTTTGCGATGAGACTAGAAAAAAAAACCAAAACTATTACAATTTGTGATTGCATCCATATTTGTGGAAACGTATATAGTCACATAAACAGTGAATTATTGCAGAATTCACTAAATTGAAATTGCACTTCATTAGAATACACGGTAGGATTATGATAGCAATATTTGCAGCAGCTAAATCATTTTATTATCTTTCGTCCACGAAATTCGCACCTGTGTTACGTGAACGTAACAATAGAATGCATATAACTCGAGCGTGCGCAAAAGTACATTTTGCGCACAAGTGCCTATTCCGCGCAATAATTGCAAACCAATGGCTATTTCTACCATACCGCACAATTTGACAATGCGTGTGCATTGGAAACACGAAAATGTCACTCTTTATTCCAAGTAGACAAAAAAAGTAGGAATGCAGAACCTTCGGATCCACCAAAGTCGGAAGCCACTTTATTGATTATCTTTTTTCTGCTCTTCGATCGATATTTAATTACCATCTCGTAACCGAACTGATTTTTTGACTGCCACGAAACATTGTTTCCGCGTGGCGAACCGTTCTAGCACGTCGAAATTTCGATCTGATTTACGACTGTCAGATAACGGCGGACCGCGCTCGATCGACGTGGTATCTTAAAAATCTGCTGATCGACAGAGCAATCTGTTATGATGTAATCTTCTATAAGCGCAACCTGTTGATGGCCTAGATTAACTACCAAAATACGTTTGCTGCACATCCCGCGGGCTTACGTTTCAGGGATATTATGATCATTAATCTTGAGCTACGCGCAAACACGACGAAACATATTGTTAAGTCGACGTTCTTCCGGAAAACGAAATTCATCTCAACATCCGATAATTGGCAGATAATTACTGTCGCGAAAACGTATCGCTACTAGGTGCTCCGGGGAAGCAACCTACATTTATTTTTACTTGATGACGTGGTTTTCATTTTCTTACGTTCGGCGCACCTGTGCGCGCGAAATATTTACAACATCATCTTTGGTGATTTTTCATACTTTATTTACAATTTATGCGAAATGCGAAATTTAGAACGTAGAACAATGTACTGATGTTTTTGAAATATCAACGTTTGTTAGTAAACGAAAATGAAATTTGATATAATTTTCTGAATACAAATGATGGTAGTGTTTGTAGAACGAATTTATGAGAAAATAAGCTTTGATATATTTATGTTTTCGAACACAACATTTTCATTTATGAAATCAATGTATAATGTTAAATTATATTTATACAATTTCCGTTCGATAAAAAAAGTTGGAAACCTCAAGTGCACGTGGACTGTCAAGTACTGCAACGTTTTCTTTTATTGAAGTTTTTGAATTTTTTGATGTTATTGAAGTTTCCAACGTTTGTCATTAAACGAAAATAAATTCTGATATACTTTTCTTCGCACATATAATAGTATTTTTTATTGAATAATTTTTCAAAAAGAAGCTTGAATATTTCAATGTTGGAAAATATAATTTTTTCATTTTCGATTCCATAATATGTTATTAAATTATACGTAATCAATTTTCGTTTTTTAATAAACGTTGGAAACTGCAACTCCATTTCTTTTTTTCTTCCTTTTTTTCAATTAACGAATTTGAAGTTTGAAATTTCAGAAAGAAATGTGTAATCATGAAATTATATTCAATATACATATAATTTTTTATCTGCGTTTTTTAATTAACAAATTCACACACTGTAAATTTATTAAGATAAGCCACAATTAACCTAAAAAGTGTTGCGATCAAAAATTTGTTGACCAAAAAATTTAATGTGAATGTGGTTTTTCAACCACAAACTATAGAATCGTTCTGAATAGACCACAATTAACTTTAAAATTTTGTTTTCAAATAACAGAGACCGCTTCAGTTTTTCAATACGACGGACGTCAATTTTGGTTAACGTCGTTTTCGCAATGAAATTCGTCAATTCCGTAAAATCCTCGCACATCGTCTTGAAACTTAATCGCCGCTTCGGCGATGTATAATTCGGCGAGGACGATCGATTTTGCTGTCAAAAATGTGAAATGGCGAGGATAATTATTCGGGGAGACGGAAAATGAACAAAACAAGGCGATCCCCATTTTGGCGCGCAACTTTCCGAAGGCTCGTTGTCCCGATCATCGGCGCCGGGGGAAGAGGGCGTTGGGATGCAACTTTCAGCAAGAATTACCAAGCATACCAATTTGACAGACCGTGTCGAAGCTTCCGGCGGGTCGAAGGCAAAAAGCGCCGATCGGGGGATCTTTCCCGGGTTTTTGGCGTCGCGGATTATTCTCATGAATCATAATTACACAGAGCCCCCGGTGGCTTACTCCGACAGTGTCATGCGCCATCTGGGATATTTTATCATATTTTGGGCCACGGTGTTCGCCAGCACCAAACTCTTTTTTTTCCCCTTTTTACTTCGCCAGAATAATTGGCTTTTTCAGACATTTAAAAAATAATTTATCGCTCGCGGTAAAAATTTAATGTCATTTGTTTGATATTAGTTAACGGCAAAGATAGATGAACTTCTAGCAGTGGTAAAGTTTTAATTGGCTTTTAATTAGTGGAATCATATAATGATTAAAACAAAATAGAAGCATCCTCGTGAGCAAAAAAATTAATTTTTGATTTTTAATGAGTAAATTTTATATATACACCGAGAAAACGATATCGTACAACGATTGTGAAATTTCCATCATGCTGATTGGTGGAAATGAGGCAATCTATCAATATCATTGGCTGAAATTAGTTACGATATGATATCATAAACAGTTTACTATATGAAGTTGTCCACGTTGCAATATATGGTGTGGCGGTTACAATATGGTTTTCTGGTAAAAAAAGGTAAAAAAAGATGGTACAATATTACCATCTTAGATTGTAGAACACTTTGCTTCACCGTGGCGCCATCTACAACTCAGGTGGGCCGAAACAAAATGACGCAATCTTTTTTCTCAGTATAAAAAAATTTTTTATACCCACTGTTCATTCAAATGTGATAGTATACTTGATGATGAATGATTTTTGTTTTCATTTTACATTGTAAACGTTTCTATCTGCGCGATATCCTTTCTTTAAATGTATTGATTCGCGTACTAATATAATAAATTCGTTTATTGATTTTCCCCTCACAAACGCCGCGTTAAGCATGTCAAAAATATCAGATAATTTATAAATAAAGTATTAACTCATTCGGACATCGTTCATCCGGCGAAAAAGTAGAATAATCGGTTGTTAAATCTTCGGGTTTTATTGAAAGAGGTAAATCATGTAATTTTAAACGAAAATGACGTTGATGATAGAGTGTATCTGTCTGTTATTCCAATGTTAGGAGCACAGATAAGCTGATTAAAGATAAATGAATTATTTATAACTCAATCGGAAAATATCAAGTGAATTAATTAAGTTTTTATCTTGCGCGTCGTAAGCGACTAGTTTGCTATCATTTGCGAATGAACTTTGAACTCTGCTGTAATGGAACGACTCGAATTGTAAGTATCAAGTGCGATTCTTTTCAATCATTCTGATTGATAACAATTTCGTTTGAAAATTAATTAATTATTAATTAATGATACGATAATAAAGTGTAATTGAAACAAAATGACAATGCATTTATACGCAATTAAATTGCATGGATTGATCGGTTCGTCCGTTTGATTGTAAGTTCGTGGAAAGGTTGAGTCTTTAGTGATGCGGTCCGTTGAAAAAACACTGTACCTACAATGAAACATTTTCCTCGGCGCAAAATCTTGAAAGTTTTGCGAACATGAAATATCGATACTCCATAAACATGACAAATTACCTTGCAAAATGATATATGTTTTCATTTTTTATATTTCGAGCCAACTTTTTGTAACTAACTTGCGCGATCGGGGAAACTTCAATGTTATATACCACCATAAAGCATCACTTGTGAAATATTTTATAACTTACTTTTTAATCTCATAAATTACGGCCCTCGTGCATTAAATACAAATAACAAGACCACTTGTTCAAGTGATATTGCCGTTTTTTAAATTAAAATTTCGATATCGATAACGTTCAATATAAATAACCTTGATTTGATTCGTTCCACTTTGAAGGGATTGAATAATGAAAATGTATTAAAATTTTATTCACGGCTATTTTCTCGGCTTTTTATGCGTTTCGTGTAAGTAAATATATACTTTTTTTTAATAAATTTTATAATTAATTTGAATTTGATAAAATTTTGCAAACATCTATTACATAATTCCTTTGTACGGAATATTACGAAATTTCTAATCGAAGCGTCGAATTCACCGACGAAGAAGTAAAATATGTTTTCGCGGAATTCAGTATCGCTCGTATCACGTTGCCGGTAACAAACTTACATCACAATTTCTCGAAGTAACGAGCTCGATTTGAGGAGTTCGCCGAGCGCGAAAGAAGCATCACGCGCGAGGTGTCTGGTTTCGGGTTATAAATCCCGCGACGCTGATAAGAATCCGGTGGGGGAAAAAGGCGCGCGGAATGAAAATAAGAAAAGAGCGGGAATCCCGCGAAGTTCAAATGAAGTATGGGGGCGCGCGTCGCGTGCAGTTGGCAAGAATAAATCAAGCGCTTGCCAATACCGAGCGTTACGAGCTTTTATTATACAATCGAGAGCGGCCTCCAGGTTCGCGACTGTCATCTTGGACTCGGCCGTACAAATGTTCGAGCCGCAAGCCGTCAATTATTTACGCGCGCGCGACGTTTCTGATTGATTGCCGCGCGTATCGATATCAATTCGAAAGCACGTTGGCGTATACGTTCAACGGTATGACAATTGATTTCAAATATGTTACCGGGTAAGTCGGTCCAGGATAAGTCGTTGTTTTTGGGAAAGCAAGAAATATTCTACGACAATATCAATTTTTTATTTATTTTTTATATCAATTTCATACTGAGAAAAAGATGGTACAATCTTATCATCTTAAATTGAACAACACTGCTTCAGCGTGGCGCCACCTACAACTCAGGTGGGCCGAAACAAAATGGCGCCATATAGATGGTGCAATCTTACCATCTTAGATTGAACAACACTTTGCTTCAGCGTGGCGCCATCTACAACTCAGGTGGGTTAAAACAAAATGGCGCAATCTAGATGGTACGATCTTTTTCTTACCGTCTCTATCTTTTTTTCTCAGTGCACAGTGATGCAAAAATAATTAATTTAAATAAAAAATTCACAGTATTTTACAGCATTTACCTTGAAAGTAAAAATAGTTTAAATTATGACTTCTTTTTAGACTTTAAACTTTTTTTTAGTTCCGTTTACTAGTGACAATTTCAATTCGCTTTTCACGTCAATCTTGAAGTAACAAATTCAACACTTTGGAACATGGAACGTATTTGAGTTTAAGAATCGAGACTTATCCTACGAGAATGAATATCATCGCAGTATGGAACGAGTCAACTTTTTGATCGTTTAATTATAGGCGCCAGTTTTTATTCGGAAGTTTTGAAGCCGGCGTGTATAAACTGGAGCCTATCATATCACACGCTAATCGAACGTTCAAAGGATAATCTTGATTAAACCAGACAGCTAGTCGGCTTGGAATTAAACTGGATGAGTCCGATGATTGCAACTAAATATTAAACAATGTAGCATTTCAAAGGTTATACAATTTTAACGTACGTCTTAGCATAAAAGTGTAGAAAAAAAATTATAACATCGCAGAAGAGTTGAAATATGGAGATTTGGGGAAGAGTAAAACATGAAAAGGACGTTTTTATGAAAATATTGAATGACAGACGTTCGTAAATGTATTGATATTAACGTGGACAAATGTATATGCTGAAATTATAGAGCGAAATGTTCGAATTCGGTTTACATTTATAATTAATACATTATTACGTGACATTTCCATATTTTAATTACAAAGTTTTTCTTCCTGCAATGACGTCAAATGTTAGAATAATAATACGCACGGAGTTGAAACGAAATATTTGCAGAAACGTATTATTAAAGGTATATATTTAACGTGAATTTTATTATTTTTCAACTAATTTCAAAGTATGCAAAAATATTATCCAAATATTTCGTATTTAATTGTCATTGTATAAACCTTGATTTGTTTTTTTCTATTATCAAATGAAAAATTCAATTTTATTCATTCAGACTGTCAATCACACTTTTAAATTTATTTTTATATACTTTATCGAATTTCTAAGTATCCAAAAACACTATCCCAACATTTCATATATAATTGTCGAATGCTTTATTTTTTCTATTAATAAATCAATAATTTAATATCATCTGCACAGATCGTCAGTTATTCGTTAAAATTTTATAACGTCAATAACAAGCGAGCAACATTTATTTAAAAACTATAATTTCTCTATAAAAAGACTTGTCGCAACAAGACCACTCTCTTTAAAACATCCTTTTGTCGAAAATGTTTTATTTCGATTGAAAAGGATTTCCACTTTAACATTTTCTCAAAAGAAATCCTTTTCATTTAAAAGGATCCTTTTCTACCAATTTGTTTGAAGTTTCCAACGTTTATTGACAAACGAAAATTAGCTATATATACAATTCGATTACATACATGGCAATCAAAAATGAGGAATTCAAATTCGAAATCATTTACTTTAATTTAATTTAACATTATATATTTATAAAAGTATTATTTTTTGTATAAAGAAAAGTATCACATTTCCCTTTTCGTTTATAAGCAAACGTTGGAAACTTCTTGCACTTTGTATATGCCAAAAGAAGTGACACAGTTGATTAAAATATCATTATTTAAAAAAAAATTGTTCTTTTTCTTTCCAAATTAATAATTTTCGTTCAAAAGGATTTACGTTGATTAAAAGGATTGCAAAGAAATACTATATTTTTTGACGAGGACGAAATAAGTTTCAAGTGGGTAGTTCGCAGGGCTACCAACACAAACCTGATTTTTCCCGAGTTGACTACGTTATTTTATTTTCAAGCAAGGAAAACGGTATTCTCCTTTTAACGAAAAGTGTATTTTCGTCACGCGCAGGAAGTTTGCAACGTTTATTTGCAACGAATTGCGATTTCCATAAATTTTCAATAAAAAAAGATATACTTCTAACGAAACAATTATTTCATTTTATTATAATATATATATAATTGAATATAATAATAATATAATTGAAATATATATAATTGAATTAAAATACAGACGATATTAAATTCTACTTGATAAATATTTGATTTTACATCACGTTGATACAAACGTAAGTTTCGATTTTGATTGTCGATTGACGGAATGACATTGCATTAATAATTCTATGCAAATAAACGCTGCAAACTTGCCCGTATTTTCGTCAGCTTAAAAATCGTGTCCACTACTTTGTTTTCGTCCTGCAGACACAGAATCCTCCCATTGCCTGCGCGTTATCCTGGAAATCAGTGCGATCAAGCAAGCACCCAGGATATGAAGAGGTGCAAATAAATGAGATGCGTATGAGGGGGGGGGGGTACTTGGGGCGCAAAGTTAGTTTGTCGAGATAGTTTGTGCGCGCAAACATTCGTGAGAAAAGCAGCGAAAGTTACGGATGTAAATCCGTCCGCCGGGCAATACACCGGGCTCCTGTTTGTTTTATCACTTCTGACGCAAACCTGGATACATCCGGTCATAAATAAACACACACACAGTGTATTTATAATATACCCGCATACTTATGTCGGCGCATGTATACGTATATGAATATAAGTATGGATTATGGACGTTCTCGGCTGTCTCGAGATTTATGCAGTGACTCCTAAGCGCCGAAGAAATTGAACCGTCTATATTTTACGCGGCTGTAGATCATGATAATGTTTTTTTTTTTGCCTTTAAGAAATAAAAGAGGGGATTATAATTTAGAGGACTCGCAAGATTAATTTCCTATTATAATAAAGTGTACGATAAAATTTCACGGCGGGAGGTCAGCCACGTTAATCCCGGGACCGAAATTAGCCATTTGTGCATCTCGTTGCGAATTTCCGAAAACATTTTATTACATATTTTCACGAGCGCCGGATCTTTATTGCATTTTTTATCTCCCAAGGTGATTAATAATTATCACTCGCTTTAATGTTAATAACCGAGTCGGTCTAAGTGGATTAAAATAGAGGCCGAAAGTAGATTGATTATTGAATCGAAATTAAATTAAACTTCTTTTCCTTTTGTACGTTCGCTATTGCGTTGCCGTGTATTTCTTTGCGATGGTACGTAAATACCGCAGCGCATCGTTCGGTGCTTTCCGATGCTGGCATATTCTTTGCTCCCGATTACCGCTTGGAACTTTGAATCATAGCGTCTGCTCTTATTCATCAAATGAAAGCCCGGAAAACAGCAACTTCAATTAAGCGATTTCAACGGATCTATTAAATAAACAAAGGAAAAAGTGAAAATAAAACACTCATCGCGTTGTTTTCACTGGGTCTTTTGTATCGAACAATTTATCGAACTGCAAATAAGACAAAAATTTCGCCCGCACTTCACCGGCAAACGTTTCATAAAAGCGATAGAAAATTGTTTTGTGTAAACAACAGCAATGTTTTTCTTTTTTGGAATTACAATTTTGACGTTGAAAAGTAACGCACTTCTCGAAGCGATATTCATCAACTTTAATTTTGTTAAAGTTTGGGTTCAATTTAAATGCCGTAATTTCGCGTGACCAATCTATCGATCGAGAAACACGGATTTTAGGTTTTCAAGTGATCCATCTTAATATCGTCTAATATGTACATACTCCACTCAAAGGCAAACTGGATAAAACTCGTCGGCCTTGCCGACTGAGCCAAATTACGTTCTAACTCAGCTGGCTCGTCGTCGCGTTTCGTTTTTTTCTCCCCCTCCTTTTTTTTCATTTCGATATTCGAAATGGCGCTTGTTCAAGAAGAAAATTGCTATTATCCTGAAATATAAGTTTGAGTTATAAAAAGTAATAATTGAAGAGTAAACGTTCACTCTGACGAGCGGATTCGTTCCTTTCGGGTTCGCGTGTTTGCAAATATAATTTCCTGTCTATTTTTTTTCATTTTTTTTAGCAACGCTTGTCGCCTCTGCGGCAAGATTTTCAACAGTTCAAACGCATGTTATTGATCAATTTCTGCAAAAGAACAACAGCGCCGTTCACGTGTATTTTGTTTTCGAATGAAAGTCGATTTAGTTTGAAATGACCTCTTTCGGTGGAAATAAAAAGTCATTTTTATATCTATGCACGCTGGGAAATAGAAACAACAAAACGGGAGTAATACCGTGCTTGGATACACTGTTGAAAATCTGCACTGAATTCGGAGTTACGGATGTAAAATATTTATTCAATCTGCAGTTCGATCGAGATCGTTTTTGCAATGATAATAGGGTGAACGCGCGCTGTGAAACAATAATTATTTCAGTTTTGCTTTCATTGAAATCACGATCTCAAATTGACACTGAGTATTTTCAAATTTTCGCGCCAATGTCCGAACGATCGATCAATTGATTTGTTTAAACCAATCACGAAAGCTTTCCAGCTTTAATGGATAATTCGTACGGTTTGAGTAAATCAGTGTCAAAATCGGAGTGCACTGTAAAAAAAGAATGTAAAATTACACTACGTATCACGTAAAATTAAAGTAAAAGTGTAAAAGCTGACCAATGAAATTGCTTTCTTTTGAAAAGCAGCGGTTTCATTGATTAGCTTTTACACTTTTACTTCAATTTTACGTGATATGTAGTACGCGCAGGAAGTTTGCAACGTTTATTTGCAACGGATTACAAATTCCATAAATTTTTAATCGAAAAACATATACCTCTAAACGAAGAAAGTAAACGAAAAATTATTTTTTTTTTAAATTTATATCGCGCTGAAATGATATCCATGGCTGGGAAGAAAAACTCCCATTCTCAAACTGGCAATGAAGAACCCCTATTTTCAAACTGGCAATGAAAAACCCCTATTCTCAAATTGGCAATGAAAAACCCCCATTCTCAAATTGGCAACGAAGAACCCCCATTCTCAAACTAGCAATGAAAAACCCCCATTCTCAAATTGGCAATGAAAAACCCCCATTCTCAAATTGGCAACGAAGAACCCCCATTCTCAAACTAGCAATGGAAAACCCCCATTCTCAAATTAACAATGAAAAACC
>JABFOV010001968.1:0-21991 GCA_022817685.1 Aradophagus sp. ZL-2020 | reverse complement strand
ATTTATATTTTTTACTATGTTTATCGCTGTATTTGTCAACTTAGTCGATTTCAATTTTTGTACATTGAAAATTTTTTTAAATCAAAAACGTGTGGCAATTTGCCACGTGGCAAATTTCAGGCACATACATCTTTATATATTTCGTCGAAGCACGATCTATTTCTAAACCCAACTTTTGATCCTCAAACATTGAAGATGAACTAGTTTGATAAAACTGTCCTTTCAATTTTATCATTAACATTCGCTCAATTTCACTCCTTCGATATATCACATACGAAAAATCCCGTCCACCTCTTTCACCAAATGACTCACGTACCGCAATTTAATCCAATAATTTTAGCAACGTCTTTATTATTGTTTTATTGTCCGCCGAAATTACCCCTCCGAATTCGACATCCATTCACGCGATTGGGAGTCTTAACGCCGTAATGCGGCGTGTCTCAATCGTGCGGTATAATTTCACCCCGCGAACGGTGCCATCTGTCAGGCCCCGAAAATAATAGAATGCGCGTTGGCCCGTTCAGAGTTCAGTGTCGCGTAGGTTCGAAGAGCACTTTGGATATGAGGGCGGTCCTGCGACGCGGTTGTTCTCGACGCAATATTCGAGTACATATCGTTAATTTATTAAAATTGAAATTGAAATCAAAATAAAAAACAATATGACGTATATTTATTTGTTTACATGGCATGTCAACGAAGGTCAAGAAGATAATGGTAAACGTTTCACATTGTCATTTGACATTGTCATTGTCAACAATGTGACGTTCATTTGTAAACAAATACAAGTTTATTTACAAACAAATGTCACGTAAAAATTTAAACAAAGGTCACCGAGAATTAATTTGTTGCCATCATTGTTATTATATTTATATCTAGTAATAATAACGATAGTCCAAACAACAAATTTAATAACGATTATTATTATTTGTCATTGTTTATGTACTGTAGGTGTCCCTAATAGATATGCGCAAGAAATTTGCAACGTTTATTTGCAACGAATTCCAAATTTCATAAATTTTCAATCAAAAAAGATATACTTCTGACAAAAAAAGTAAACGAAAAAATTAATTGCTTCATTTTATATTGCGCTGATTTCAATTCAAGTTCTGATTTTGCTTTTCGATGGACGAAATCTGTTTTTATTAAAAATTCGGTGCAAATAAACGTTGCAAACTTCTTGCATATCTAATGGATTTTAATTTGAACATATATCGATATATCGCAAAAAGTGTTTGTGTCACTGGGCTTCTAGTCGTCGAGGGCACTGGTCGACCCTTACGCCCCCCGTCCCCCCCGGCCTGTCCCGATCCCACATCGTCGAGCGCAAAAAACACCCCTACCGAGAGTGCCCCTTTTGCGGCCGTCTTCCGCGCTCGCTAATGCGGAACGACACACTCGAGGGCAAAGCGCTTTACGCGCGCGTCAACGAATCCGCCGCTCGTGACAATCGAGACAAACGTCCCGCACGGACGGCTTTTAATTGACAAAATAATGAATGCCGGCTTTTGTTTCTCATGATGGCAAGCATTCCTTTTTTTTTCCATCTTTTTTGCTTCGCCTTTTTTTCTCGGATAACTTCATTGAAATGTGCCGCGATAAACGTTTGTAATTATTACAAGAAACAAACTTTTTTTCACTTTTCAATCTGTTACGGATGTACTGTAATATTTACAAAAATTGACGGAATGAAATGAATATATTTAAAAAGTTATTGAAATGTTAAATTTTATTTTGAATGGTTAAAAAAAAAAAAAAAAAAGTTTTATTAACTTTTAGATATGAATATGTATAAAATATTTCATAGCTTGTGTTTTCAAAACAGTTCATTATCACTTTCATTTTATCAAAATATATTTTGTTTGTTTGTATTTCCTTATTTGTTCCTCGTTTACTAATTATTGGCAAAGTCATGTACATCATATTTTTTATCTTTCTTTTCCGCTTGTTTCTTTTCATTCAACATTAAACGTCAGTTATCAAATCGGAGCGAAAACGGACCAACGGCGGACACTTTTCAAGGCAAATCAGGTCACCGCGGCGGGAATCACAGCAGGCACTTAGTTGAAAGCGCGCGTCAAAATACTTAATCAGCCAGCGCCGAGTTTCCATCTGAATTAAACGTCGATTAACTGCATCGTCAGCCGGTCGCGCACCGGCAGACACGAATAATTGCGAACCTATGGAATAAAATTGCATGACTAAGTAAATCGCCTCCGATTTATCGTTGCGCCTCGTGGCGAAAACGCCACCTATGATTCGACACGTGTTTCGCAGCGCGAAAACACGTTTTTTGTACAACAGTACAATTTAACATACAAACAAGTTTCAAACTTTTGTTTCCAACGACTTTGAACTTGGAACAATTTTGAGTGAAATGCGTTATTGCTTTGTTTGCAATTTTCATATACCTAAATTTATGTACTCAAGATTTATTTTAATTTTTTGTTTCAGTGTCGAACGAGTGTAGGACTTTCACCGAAAATGAGTGAGTTTATATACTATCTACTGATAACATCTACTGCAGCACTATCGTGAGTATTCTTAAACTATTTCGATGATAACGAATAATACTTTCTATGAGCGAAAAAGTAATTTGTATCCGCTCGAAGTTTCCAACTTTAATTAGTAAAAAAAAAGAATGTAATACGATTTTCGATTAAAAATGATAGTAATTTTAATAATTTTTCTAACGTAACTTTCAAATTGTTTATGTGTTTGGTAAAAAAAAATAATAATAATAATTTAAATCATTCATTTATTAATAAATGTTGCAAACTTCGGGAGGATTAATTTACTTTTTCAACAATCCAACAAATAATTATTCAAACCCAACGAACTCGTCTTTCAATTTCGATTGATATATATATATTTAATCACATAGTGAACCGATCTAAAATATGTGATGACTAACGACCATTAACCGGTTGAAAAATTCCTCGCGCCTTTTTTTTCATCTTTTTACCTCAATGAACGTTGAATCACGTGGCTCGTAATTTGTGCCCCGCTCATCTGATTTTACGCGACCGTAACGGTGCGTCAGACGAGTGAGTCACGCCTTGGAAATGTGGGGAAATGGTCGCTACGCAGGATGTCATCCGCCGCGTATCAGGTGTAAAGATGACTTTCACAATGGAATGCAAAAAAAGAAAGTGGCGGCGCGCCCAGCGTATCGTTGACGGAATTGTGTCCTGCGCTTCGCGACAATGATATAATAAAGACATACGTCGGGGGAATAGATTAGATAATGCCTCGGCGTAACATTGCATAATGGATAACATTAGAGCGCCCGATTGTCTCGCCCTTTGTCACTTATTTATTCCCACTCTTTGACGGATCCGCGTTTTTATCACGCTTCCTTTTTTCGTCGTCCGAGTCAACGCTCGACGATGCTCCATTGTGAAGACAAGTATCTCATTTTGAGACATTTTTCATGTTTAAGACACCAAAAATGTGTCGATCGCAAAAAACGTCTCACAACAAGAACATAACTGAATTCTTACTGCAATCGGACGAGATTTTGTTAATTTGTTCCTGGAACAATTTTGTTTACTAATTTTGTTTACCAACAAACATTATTCAATAATTTTCGCAGTATTAAACTTTTGTTTACTGTTTTTTTATTTATTTACTTTTTTTTATTTGTTTACTTTTTTTCCTTATTTCCTTTAATATCTTTGTTTACAAATCTTGAAAAAATTATGTGCAAGAAGTTTGCTACATTAATTTGCAACGAATTTTTAATAAAATATCGATTTTGTCCGTTTTGTCCATCGACAAGCAAAATCAGAAATTTATATCAGTGCGGTATGAAATGAAATGATTAATTGTATTTGTTCACTTTCTTCGTTTAGAAGTATATATTTTTCTATTGAAAATTTATGGAATTTGGAATTCGTTGCAAATAAACGTTGCAAACTTCCTGCTCATAAAAAATTTTTATTTTACTTTTTGAAACTGAAACACAAAGGACCTTTTTTTAAAAATTTTCATATTATTTTACAATTGCATCGGCCGTGAATAAAAATAAAATTTACTTTCATATCATTATCGATTCAACGAATCAAATGTATTTTTTTAATTTACCATATTTTTACAAAAGATACAAATAAAATTTAATACTAATTGGGTCTGTAACGCAAATCAGACCATTAAAGCGCCACCGTCGTATTTTTCTACGCGTTCGTTAACGTATGATAATGCGTGACGCGTGCATTATATTATATATATACACAATAATATATGCACGCGGCGAACTCAGTCGCGGGGCCGGAAGTTATTACGGCGAAATTCCACGTTCCCTAAACGCACCGCGCGTATCCGGTGGACGCGCCGCGCGACTATTACTCGGCTGTGTAATCGCCGGCAAAAGAAGCAATGCCTTCGTCTTTTTCTCAGCGACATATCGCCCGTGTTATTTCGCCCCTATTGTCCCGCTTCGTTTGTTCGCTCACCTTTTATGTCAACAAAAGTATCACGAGTTGTTATTGTTATATTATCATTGTGCGGTTGTATACGCTGAAAAAGGTTGGATTTGAAATTACCTTAATTTATTTGAAAAGAATGACTCGTTGTATCATAAATTAGTGTAATTTGTATGTCAATATGTGGTTTGTTTTTCAATTCCTTAGCGATGTTTCAGCCCAAGTGTGACCTTGAGGAATATTTTTCAAGGTCACTTCGGACTATCTTTAAAATGTTTAGAAAAGTATGAAAAACATTGGTAATTTTAATATTAATTTCATTACAATAACTTTAATACAAATAGCTTAATGTTATTTTTGAAATATTTTTTAAGTTATTTTGTTGTCTTGCTCGAATTGCGATTAATTTAAAACGAAGTTTTCCACTAATATATCACCTCTTCCGAGGTATAAACTTTATGGAAATTCTATTGCACGTACAACAACTTGAAAATTAAATTTTTTGCTTTTCATTAAATCGGAGACGGTGAATAATGAATTTTTCGCCAATAAATCAAATTAAATTGGTTAGACTCATTTGCTTTAGATTTAAATTATTACGGCCGTTCCACTCAAGACGTGAAATGAATTCGGAGGCACCAAAAATTTATTGAATCAATTCACGACAGGCCGATCGTTTGGGGTGGACGAAAATCGATAACGCGTCGTATAAATTTCACTAACGCGAGTGCTTTTGCGAAACAAACTCATGAAACACCGTCCTGAAATTGAAATGATGAAATAACGAGAGCAAAACAATATATGCAAACACAAAAGTTGCGTTCAATGAAAACGATGGTTATATATATGTAACCATCATTATGATGAGGAAATTATTTATAAATTCAGTGATCCATCTGTTCATTTATCCGTAATTAATGTGAAGGAAAAATAGATTATAAAAAAATTTCTTCATTGTAAAAAGCACTATTGAAATCTATAAAATAATATTAAATATTGATCAATATATTATGCTAAAAATAATCAATAATAATAATAATCAATAATAATAATAATAAAATATTATAATAAGTAATATGTAAGACACAACATGTTAAAGTAAATTACAACACACATTTTCAAATGACTATTCAATTTTTATGTAAAAAATACCTGTTATTCGACTCATTGAAGAAAGTATGACTCATCGGGTGAATTTATTTTTAATTTATATTTTAATGTGATTTTATAAATAATTTTCAATTAAAAGTCACACCAAGTATAATTCAATAAAAATTATTTATTTTTAATAAAATAAACTTATAAAGTAGAAAATTAATATTAACAATCAGACTAAGACAACGATAGAAGGAAAAAAAAAGAATGATCAAAAAAAGGTGTTCTAAGATTTTACACATTCTATAGCGACGTGATGCACAGATGGACAACATATGGAAACTGTGTATACTTGTTTCCAAATATAAAAAACATAAAAAAAAGACGCAGATACGCTTAAATTAATTCGCTGTTATTGTACATTCTTAGTTGATATCTTCACATTGTGATATTATGTAGTTTGATTTTTAATTTCAATGCTTTTTTTTGTTTGTTATATTCAAGTAAAAAATTGCATTTTTTTTATACATTACGCAAACAACTAGTTTCAAGGACGAAGTAAAGTCAAGGACATATAAACAAACGCAATGTTTTCATTCAATTTGTTTATAATGACGTGTCTATAATTTAATGTATTTTGGCGCAATAATCGGAAATGTCGTGACGAATGTGTAGAAAATATTTACTAACAATTATCTTCTACTTTTGAATGTACCGAGAACAAAAGGCTTCTCTTTGTAGCGAACATTAGTCCTGTTTGACCTGGACGGGCGTAAAATTCGCAGGGGTCAAGTATAAACAGCATAAGCTGGTTTTGAGTGCAACTAAGGATTCTACGACGTCGTCTAAGTACCTTCGCAAGTATTTCCTTTTGAAAATGAATACTGTTTATGATTCGTAGTGTGGGGTATTCGAAAATGACAGCCAAGAAGTCAGTAAAAAAATAAATAACAAATAGAAATAAATAAACAAATCAATTTATAAAAAAATAAAGCGTTTTGCTATTGTTATTGTTATTGCTTTGCAAAATTGTATTATTATTATTATTATTATTATTATTGTTGTTATTATTATTATTATTATTATTATTATTATTATTATTATTATTATTATTGTTATTATTATTTATTGTATTTTTGTTGTTGATGTTTTTATTCACATTCGTACTCACTAAAGTAAAGTTAACTTGTTAAATTTTTGAAAAAAGAAAACGATGTTTATGTTAATATGTTTCCACCCCCTCCCCTTGCAGTAATTATTCTTTTTTTCTTGGAATATAATTCCACATGCGATCCGTTTAAACTATGGGAAAACGCTTGTGACTAAACATAATTACGTATTTTTTTTCCCATAACCCATATCCCTGAACGGACGCGAGGAATTTCATTACGCTTGGTTTTATCATTTTTTTCTTCTTTTTTCAAATGTACTTTTTTCTGTTTCAATTGTTTATCAAGTCGTAATTTAAAATTAATTTCTCTCGATTTAAAAGTCTCGAGTTACTAATGAATTCATGGGGTTATAAATACATTGAAAAAATGACGCATAAAGTTATAAATACGAATTAAATATGAATTTATGAAATTTTTTTTATCTACGGATCATGAAGAAATGAAATTTAAAATCGAAAATTATCGACGAAAGTTTAATTTAGAAACCAAGTTGTTAATAATTATTTATTTTATCATTATAATAATAATAATAATAATAATAATAATAATAATAATAATAATAATAATAATAATAAAATGAATAATAATTATTATTATTAGTATTATTACAATTATTACTATTATCAATATTTTTATTGCATCATTATGTTATCTTTTTAAAAATTTATTATTCACAATGAACCACTAATTTTACAAAGACAGCTATAAAAAAACACTCGTGACCAATTACGGTCATTATTATTTGCGGTCATTGTGAGCGGATCAGAACGACGAATCACGGCTTTGCGCGAACGATCGTCGTATTCTTGTATGACACAATGCCAAATTACGAGCTCAATTTTCCCGCCAGGCTCAAACTCAACGTCGAATTTCGTGACTCACCAACCTCCCTTTCACCTCCCCCGACAGGTCATTTCGATCGGTTTTGAAAATGAAAAACGACCGCTGCGCGGCAGTCAAAACGTGCAACAACAATTTTAATAGTCGTATATTAATGATACAAATTACAACGGACAATGGCTAATCCGAAAAATGAGACTTTCCTCGAGGTTTATTGATCATCCGTTTGGAATTTATGGGCTTTTCATCGGACATTCCCAGCATCGTTTCATCTTGCAGAAGACGATGACGGTGCACATACAAATTATTTTTATTTCTGTTATTGTTACTATTATTGTTACAATTATTACTATCGTTGTTGTTGTTGTTATTATTATTATTATTATTATTGTTATTATTATTGTTGTTGTTGTTGTTGATTAAATTCGTTAAAGTTTTTGTTTCATATCAATCAATCTATTTCAATACATTTGAAAAAAAAATTGTTAAAAATATATGAATAATTATAATATATTATAAGAAATGGAAAATCGGAAACTTAAAACGGAAAATCCGAAAAACCAGACAACAGGAAACTAGTCATTTTTTAAATTATTTGTGCAAAACAAAAAACAATTTTTTGTTGAACATTTTTTCAAGTTCAAATTCGTTGAATAAATACAGCGTGTCATGATGCGTAGACAAATATAACAGAATCTGACGTCTGAAATGATCGGGCGCAATAATCGAAACTGCAGATCGCGTGCGTGCCGTATGAAAAATAGAAGCGAAGGAAACGCTTTGTTTTCATTGGTTTCGGGAGATTGGAGTTGGTTGATGCTGGGAAAATATTTTTCTAACTGACGTTTGAATGCAACCGCATCTGTCGATGATAATTGCAACTCATATTCTGAATAAGTAAGGAAGAGGAGGGAAGAAAAGACCAAAAAAATGTCATCTCAAAATATCGACATTCAGTTGTATTAATGATTGTTCAAAATTTGAATAATTTAATAAAAAAAAAAGAGTTGGCAAATTGTTCAGATCGTTTATTAGAAAGAAAAATATATCAAAAATTTAAAGGTAAATAGTTTTAATTATTTTAACATCAATAATAAGCGTTTTTGTTGAAATTAATTTTCAATGTTATTAATATCACTACTGATATAGTTAACATTAAATGTTTAATACAATAAAGTATATAAAATGATATCACAAACATGTAATTATTAATTATTAGTTATTAATATATATTATAGATCATTTCATATAGATCAGCTAATGAGAAATGTCATTACCTATATCGTGTGATGCAACTTTCTTGTCACAATGAAATTTAATTTTCATGATATTTTTAACTTCAATTAGAAACAAATTAGTTTCCAGTGATTAAAGAATATCTAAAATTTCTTTATTGTACAAAATTAATTTTTAAATTTTAAAACGCTTTATTATTTATTTATTTTTTTGTGGTATTCATGATTGTTGATTTTATCTTTATTGGTATATTTCTTGAAAGCTAAATAATGGAAAAGATTTAATCACTGTAAATGGAATTGATGACGTCAATAACAACCCATAAATACTTCGCCTTTTTTTTTCTATTTGCGTTATCGTCACGATGAAATTTGTTTCTCAATGAATATTGTACTTTTTTGAAGCGAGCGATCCGAAAATGACCCCCCCCCCTCCCCCAAAAAAATATGCCGACACGATGTAGTACTTGCGACTGCGAAACTACGTCAGCCGAAATCAAACGTCAAATCACGTCATTGTCTTTCCAACGGGACTGCTCACGCAAAATTGAACACGCCATCTATTTCCGACACGACCTTCAACTTAAATCGCTTTCCCTTTCCGTAAAAACAAGCAATATTGCATAATCTCATACTTGCAGCATTTTTACGAACATATCACAGTGATATCACATATGTGAAATGTCCTTTTCAGTAAGATATCATTGTAATATTCAGTATCATTTAGAGATATGTCACAACGATGTCAGTGATATTTTATGTAAATCGAAAATTTCCTTTCAGTAAGTTATCATTATGATGTTAGATGTTAAAAATACATCACAGTGATATCACACGTGAATTCTTTTTTAATAAGATATCACTTGATATTAGATGACGATGAATGCAAATACTCTTATGAACGTATCACGGTGATGTCACTGTGATGTCACATGTGAACTCAAATTTCCCTTTCTGTAAAACATCACTGTGAAGTTAAATTACTTTTTTGATCAAATCACAGAGACATTACATAATGAAGTCGTCCTTTTTATCAATTACAATTTCGTGATTGGTAAAAAAAGTACGAGTTGAAAAAAACTATTGTCGAAATATGAATGTGAAATTTTCCACGTGGAAATATCCACGTGATTCGAACTTTTGATTTTAACAATAAATTCAAAGTATATACATATACTTCAAGCAGATTTTAAATACATACTTGTACTTTATATATTTTATTTAATTTCTTCCAAATTTTATATCGTGTGGATATTTCCACACATTCATTGTCGGAATAACGTCTATAAAAGTTGAAAAGTGAGAGCGACGCACGACTCGTTTGGTTCGCGCTTCGACTACCCCTAATTACGCCAGGGGATCGCGTACATAGACCGACAGATGCTGCGTCGGAGATTAAAGGGACCAGACTCGCAGAGATTCGCAGATTATTGAACATCCGAAAGAGAAGAAACAGTCCTCCCCATTGTCTCGCCCGAAAATATTCCTCCAAATATTTCGAAATGACAGATCTATCGTCCTTTTTTTTTAATTTTCGTGTTTTTATTTCCATTTTTTCATCTTCCTTTTTTTCGTCGATTTTCATTTCATCCAAATTCACTTTCCCACCTAAATTCAAGCTGACTAAAAGTTTAAGAAAGCTCGCGAGCTTGTGCAACGTCAAGTCGTTTCCTCCTTTTGTTGAGCATGCGAGATAACGACCAGCCGGAACGAAGAAAAAAAGTGCCACGATTGTATCTCAAAATAAAACCGGACTTTCGCTATCGGTCTGACCTAGGAAGCTTTATCTTCCTCTGCACTAAATTTGACGAGCTCCGTCTGCTAAAGAGCAAAATTTTTCGGACCGAAATTCGAAAGCCACTTTGCAATATCTTAATAGTTTGACTCCTTTCAGCCAACTTCGGGACGTGTCCGCGCCACGAAAGCGACAAGATAATTCGAGTGGCGATATCTTAAGCGCTAATTGCTCTTCTGTACTGTTGTTACAAAAGTGGACGGGCGAGTTAGCGAGGACGCGCTCGCTTTGGAATTTCAGATTTCTTTTTCGCTTCGTGTCATTTCGTTTTCTCCGCTCAACTTTGGATTTGGAAATTCGGACGACAAAAGTGAAAATCAAGTTTTTTTTTTATCTTTGTTGTTTAAACAAATCGTATTGCTTCATGTTTATTTAATCAAAAATATTATTCTTTTCCATTTTATTATTTCTTGTTTTCTTTTGATTTTGTACAATGTGATTTAATGAAGTTTATAAATAATGAAAGATTATGGACGATTATTAAGAACAATTATTACATATTTTATTGAAAAAAATATACATAAACATGATATTCTATTCACACATACAGTGAACGTTAAAAATGAAATTATCTTTTAATTTATTTTTAATGAATATTCTTATAATGAAAGAAGCTAATCATGAAATTAAGAACAAGACACTATTTTTAGCATCAAGTCAGATATTAATTATTTCCAAAAGTATTAAATTTTATTCAGACATCAACATCCGCGTTTCACTCAAAATTACAACAATAAAAAAAAAAAAAAAACCGAAGATTTGTCCATACACCCATAAAACGTTTTTAAATAAACAACCATCGCTTCAGCAGTACGAAAACAAATAGGTGCCGGCTTCGCGGCATGAAAACCGCGACACAAAAAATGTCGGATAACCTATATCCATCGTGAAATCACCCACACCAATAAATCCAGCATTATTTATAGAAACAATGCAGCAGAAAGTGCGCCACGGCGGAGATGACCCCGCGAGCAACACCGGCAAAAGCGCTCGTCTTTTCGTGTCAGTTAACAAACGGTTATGGAAAGGCATCGGCTGGCGTTTTAACGATCGCGGTTTTGCACGTGCCTCGTCTTTGCACGCCATTCCGCGGCGCAACAAAGACGCAAATGCAAAGTTAAAAAGACGCGGCTTGGATTGTGAAGTCGTGTACCCCCGCCACCACACCAGCCGTTCCCTTTCCCGCCCCACCCTACTTCACCCTGCCCTTCGGGCTTCCTCTCGCGATGAAAAGCCCGGCCGAGGCGGTGTTCATTGTCAACTTGCCATTTGGATTCATAATTCAAAAACATTTCTTTCACTTCGGCGTTTCGCGATACGCGCAAGCAAAAGGGTTGAAAAGGGATGGCGCCTTCGCCGCAGAAGCAGCAATTTTTTATGAACGGTAAAGAGTTTAATGGGATTTCTCGCAAACCGAGTTACGTCGCCTCGTGTTTTGAGACACTGATGACAAAGCGAATCAATTAAAACTGATTGAAAAGTATACAGGGTTGTTTGAGACGTCCGATTGAAGTTAGTTGAGAAACGTAGGAAACATTGTTTTTATAATTTGATTGAAATTCATTGAAAATTGAATAAAAAGTTGGTATATATAAATGATCAGACCATTTGATAATCGATTCTGTTGAAGATGATCTTAAGTCATGCGTATAAATTGAATGCAGGGGTGTATTTGGGGTTTTGAGTTAGAACCCAGATTATCTGGAAACCTGTTTAGGTTCCTTGATGATCTGAATCGCAACTTAGAATTTGAAACAAGAATAGAGTAGTAGAGTTAGAATTCTAAACAGGGACTCAGATCTAGTCTGACTTTCTGCTGGCTGGTGATTCTTTTAAAGTGAAACCACATGGGAACATAGCTTCTAGATGATCTACGACCCTGGTTCAAATCCCAACCAGGTATCTACGAACCCTAAAGAGAAACCTAAACCATCTATTTAGGATCTCATATGGTTCGGTTTTGATTGCATTATCATCAACCCCATCCCAAGTAAAAATTTAACAGTTTTTGACTAGTTTAAAAGACATTCTGGCCAGATTTTGGCTAGTATCACTAATCTAGACAAAACTGTTCAGTTACTGGCTAGTTAATACCATAGTAGTTCTACCTAGTAAAACTGGCTGTCAACAGACCAGATACTGAACAGTAAAATTTTGTGTTTTAATGATAATGACCAGTCAATTTAGTGTGAAATTGATCAGTCACTGGTCAAGAATTTACAAACTCAAACCATCTAGAAGTCTCTTTGACTTTCTATATAGTTTTAATTTAATTGAATCATCAACTACATAGAAGTTTACATAGGTTAAAGTATAAGTTTCTCCCTAGAACTGACCATAAGTGACTACCGTCAATTAAATAAAAACAAAAACAATTGGTCTCTAAATGATGTGGATATCCTACTGGATTCCTGTAAGGTACCTTTCCAACATTAGATCCAAATAAATCCAGTTTCAGATCCTGTATAAATTTTTCTCAAGAGAAATCAAAATGTACGCAAACGTGATATGCCCTGCTCAATATTTACATCAATTCTGCATTATTTATCGTCGCGCCGCGTTGTTTGTCAATACCTGTCCACGCTCACTTCTGAACCGCGAATTATGCGGCCTGAGTCTCGCGGTGCTTTGCAGTTCGCAAGGTATAATCATTGCAGTGCCAAGTTTTTCACACGAGCGGTGAGCCATTAAGGGTCGAACAGCGGAAAGTAATGCAACCGGGCATTTGAAATGCAAATGTAAACAATTCATTAGATGCTTTTGATCTTGCTGCGTATAAAATTATAGCTCGTATAATTTTTCAACGGCCCGTTTCGTCATAAATAGTCGCGATCCTGCGCGAGTGAACAAAATGGCCTTTGCATCGCGAAATTGAACGTTTCGCAGAATTCGTAGAATGTGTAATAAGAGCGCGCTCAAGTGCTATCCTCAATGCAATGGACTTATTGATTGCAATGAATTGTACTTATAGATCCGAGGCTTGTGAATGACGTTAATTATATGAAATGGAAGATTACGAAAAACTGTAATTAATATGACAATAAAATTTGTTATTTGGAATAAGATATTATAATATAATTTCGAAATTAATAATATTTAATTTCGAAATTTCGTTAATAATAAGAGCTATCAATCAATTTCCAAAATAAATAAGTTATGTGCAAGAAGTTTGCAACGTTTATTTGCAACGAATTTTCAATAAAAAGTCATTTCGTCCATCGACAATCAAAATCAGAATTGAAATTTATATTTAATATGATATAAAATAACATGATTAATTTTTTTGTTTATGTTGTTCGTTAAGAAGTAAAATTTTTTATTGAAAATTTATCGAATTTGGAATTCGTTGCAAATAAACGTTGCACGCTTCCCGCGCATCAAAAGTTAACGTAAGTTTAAATAGTATGAAACGGAAAAAAATTGATAAATATTAATTAGGTTAACCCTTTTGATATTAATTATCAATAGTATTTAAAAGCTTTAAAAATCTCGTAGGGCATGCATTAAGTGACATTAAATGACATGCATTAATTGACCTTCAAAACGTCAAACAACACATACAAAGTTTCGTTGACACTTTTTAACCAATGACCTTCTCACAGCGACATGTAAATAAACAAACCTAATAATAAAAATCGACTGTCTCTCTCGAACAATTTATTAATGTTTTTCCAATATTTTCTAAAAACGAAAAAGAAAAAAAACGTTTTGCTGTCGTCTTCTTCTTTCGATAAAACCACTCTGACAAAAAATCTCATTTCTCAAAAACTGAAGATTTTTCTTAGAAACGAAACCAATCAACATCACATTTATGTCAAAACACCAAACTAATTCAAAATAAAGATTTTGCAACTTATCAAAGAAACCAATCATCCTCACAATAAAAGGAAACAATAAAAGCAACAATGTTTATCTTATAAACATTTGATTACGAAAACAAACTCGACTAATAATTTAATAATTCGACTACAAAAGAAATAAACAATTCAAAGCTACATCCATTTACATTTCCCTGTAAGGTCATCCTTTGTTTATAACATCCTTAAAATCACAACAATCTCTCTTGAAACGATTGGCCGAATGTCAATTTGAAAACAAAAATCCTAATAAAACCGAAGAAAAGTGTGAGTGACAGGCGAAAAAAGGGGCGAATCGAAATGGCGCGGGGCTGGCCGATTTGCGAGCGGGGGAGGGGGCGGCGCCGGGGTTCGGGGATCACGGGGGTGGATCGTCGCTGGAAACTCACCCTGGCCGAAGTGCTTAGCAACCATGATGCCGGGTTTGTAGCTCAGAGCATAGCACTATCCGACGAATTTCGCGCGGGTCCCGGGGCTGTCCGGACGCCAAGACAAAGCGGCGGCGGCTCCGAAATCACATGGCTCGCTAGCGGTTCATCGTCGGCGTTTCCAGCGCGCCCGCTCGGGCAACGGGGGACACTCGCGCGCGCACAGACACTCGCAGGGGCTCGGGGCCCCGAGGACTATTTCTTCACAGCGAACCGGCCGACGAACGCGCCCGGATGACCGTTGCCACCCGACTGACTGGAGCGAGTGCGCACCCGACGGGGCCGCGAGTTCTCGCCACCCCCTACCACGGGGCCGCGCGCCCTGCTTTATCGACCGATCGCGCGACCTCTCGCGGATCGCGGAGAGCCGGGCTCGGCCCGGGACGGATTGGTAAACGTAGTGCACTGTAAACAAGAGATGTCAAATTTCATTACATATCACGTAAAATTACAGTAAAAATGTAAAAGCTAACCGATGAAATTGCTTCTTTTTCAAAAGCAGCGATTTCGTTAGCTTTTACACTTTTACTGTAATTTTACATTCTTTTTTTACAGCGTAAGAAAAGTTGGGGTTCTTGGTATATTTTACGATACTGAAATACTGGAAGTATTTTACTGATTGTTAATTATTCAAACGTTTAAAGACGTGTTTTAACGACGCATTTTTAGGCAGTATATTTACCCGGAAATTGTCATTGACTCCGTTCACGTATAAGTTACGAATAAGCGACATTTGTGCGAAGAAAAAAATTTCATGGGTAGGACTCGATCTCACGTCGTTGGATTTTCAAAATCCATTACGTCGTAATGGAAGTATTAATTATTTATCATGTATTTCATTGAAAAATGTTTAACACTTTTTTGTTCGTTTCATTGCTAGTGACAGTACTTTGAATATTTTAGTTTGTATAATTTTTTTTCTGTATATTGAAACACAAATAAGTTTAAATATTATGACATTTATTAATGCTTGTAAGTTGATAAAATTGAAGCTGGATCTAAAAAGTAGTTTTTATCCAATAAGCAAAAGTATTGATTATGTGAATGTCCGGCATACAGATGGCAGTGTTTGTTCAGTGAAAACCTTGATTTACAGGAATCTACTTTCAGGATATGTGTTAGAAGCATTGAATTATATGCATTTAAACCCGTTTTTTTGCATATCTTTGATTACTATTAATTCAATAAATTAAATATATATATATATATATGATAAATTAAAAAGATTTCATATAAATTTACAGTAAATAAAATGTTGAATTTGTTTAAAACGAAGAGAAATTTATAAAACGATCCCAATCGGTATAGGTTTATTCTCGTTAAATTTAACAATTTTTATTTGTTACAAGATTGTCAGTAGTTATAATACATGAAAACACAATGTAATTCTATTTCTACAATTTTTTAAACAATCTTACATTGCCCAACAAACCAATCCCAATATTTATTCTATACATTTCATAAATAATAATCAATATAAAAATGATTACAGATGCATAACGTCACATAAAAAAAGTTCATTTAAATAACACTATTTCAAAAAGTTATAATGCAAGAAAGATTACTCATGGGTGACATCACCTAAACGGCACTACTCGAAAAAAAAGTACCCTGAAACGTCCGCTCATTAAAGAACTTCCTACTCGGTTTTATCGCCAATTATATCATCGATATTAGATCATTAACGCTCCATTTCAAGCCGATAACGGGGCATCGCCGTGAAACGCGAATTCCATTTTTAATTGTCCCAAATCAAAGGCGCCGTGAAGAAACCCGAGCTGAGAATAAACCTTTGCGCAATAAATTTGTCGGCGCGGTGTGCTCCAGCTGCTCATTTGGCCGCGAAGAAAATCCAAGTCCACGCATTGTGTCCGAAGAATTTGTGTGGTAAACGCGTAAATGCGTCAAACCATAAACTATGAATCACGGCGCCTATTGCGCGCGCCGGATCATATGACTCCGTTCGTTTCAAGGTTTTCCTTTTACACCCGCGTACCTGCGATTGTTTTATTTACATCGGAGAATGGCTCGCGAAATGCAGCGACGCCTTATCGAACAGGCGCAGATGTGCCTCTTTCGTCGGTTGCATCATTTCTGTATTCATGGTCCAAGTCAATCCATTCATTTCAAATGCAGTTTTTTCAACCAACGTTGACACACGTTTTGGAATAATAACGTCGCACGAAAGTGTTTTCTTAAAGATTGATTCTTAAGGTGATTTGGTGTATTTATTTTTAAAACTTGGACAAACTGCATTTTCGTAATGATATTACCATATGATATCACTGTGATATTTTGATGAAATTCCTGAAACATGATACACCATATTGATATTTGGTGAAACTCCTGAAACATAATATACCATAGTGATATTTTGATGAAACTCCCGAAACATAATATACCATAATGATATTTTGATGAAACTTCTAAAACATGATATATCACAATGATATCGTGATATTGTCGTGATGTCTGAATGGTAAAAGCAGCATTTCCATGGCAAATTTTTTTTATTTATCTTCTCTTCTGTAAAAAGTTTAACATTTTATTACCAGGAACTATCCACATTGTTATTTCAGCGACCTCATATTTTGAATTGAATATAAGGTTATTATGACATTGTAACTGAAAAAGTGGAACAAAGAAAATGCATCAAAAGCAATAAAAAGAATCAATATTTCCAAGTACGAATCTTGGAGTGATCTTGCCGATGGAATGAGCCGTTAAAGTATCGAGTCAATTGAGGCTCGCGTCGATCGTCTGTAATCAATTCGCGAAGTCATTGCAAGGTCTATTAAAATCGTGGAAATCGGCCGACCGGTTATCTCCAATTCGCTCGAACCTGACCGCGGGATCAGGATAAAATGACTGCCATGTTCCCGTTGATAAATGGCATTTACAAAAACGGCCGTGTCATTTTGGAACATTTAGGACATTTCTAAGCCACGAAAAGTGGCTCAATGTTGAGATACTGTTGGCCTTTCCAAGTGGCACTTGCTCTTGCAACGAGTGCGGGTGGGTGGTTAATATAAACACACCGACGGTCCGCGCGCATTCGAATAAACGGCGAAATACTACAAGTACCGTAATTCACTTGCAACATCACTTGCAACTGACACACCTCGGCTGTCATCCGTCACGGGACTCGGGTTTCCTCCGGTTCGGTTCGCTTATCACCCTTGAAACAAAAAAAAATTATACGTCAACCTTACTTGCCAATCTCAGAACGATTGCTTCAAAAATTGCAAACCCTGCTTAAAGTTAATACATTTTTTTTTTTTTTTTCGAAATTCTATCAAAAAATACTTAAAATAACTGATAAACGATGCTTAATTTCAAAATAAAATCAAAAAGCAATTTTAAAATAAAAACAAAAAAAGGGCACTGAACGAATCTTCCGACTTTGCAAATTTTGCAATTTTTTTACAATTTCAACTTTCGCGCCACGTTGTCTCAACTGACTAAACGAGGCTGATTTTTGTCCGCTTACAAATGGAACAATTAACCTAAATATTAAGCGGATTCATTATTTCCAGTTAAAGCGCAGTATCCCGTTTCTTCGAGACGCCACGAGAAACGGCCGCTGGACAACGATACGGCGAGGAACTCAACAATGGCGAAGCAATCCTAAAACCGCGATTGCGCACGCCTGGCGACCGCATGTACTTTATACGTACGTCCGAGCAACGGGCTCGTTCGTCTTTGGAATCGTACCGTGGTCCGTTGGTGTGTGGGTGACTCGCGGTATCTCACAAACGAGCTAACTGTAAGCACGACTGCGAACAATCCTGCTGTCCGCGAAACGGATGTGTGCTCTTGCCAAACGCTGATAAACTCATTTTTTTGACAACTTCGTCCAAGTACCTTTTTCCTTGATATTGAACTTGTTCAATCATTTCTTTTTTTATTTTATTTATTTATTTATTTATTTATTTATTTCGCTTGGAAACAGTAAGAGTATATTTCTGATAAAATTCACTAATAAACAATTGAAAATTAGTGGTAATCGAATGGTATTTTATAATCATTAATAAATTAGTAAGGTTGTGCAAGTTAATAAAAAATATTAACGTCGTTAGCTGAACGTTCATTGACAAAAAACGACGTTAAGTTAAAATTTAATAAAAATACATTTTAACGACGTTTTCTTCATTAACTTAAGTTAATGAAGAAATTAATTTTTTAACCGAAGTATTGACAATGGCTTTATTGTTATTGACTTTCTAAATGAAAAGAAGTTAAATCGTAAAGTTAATAAAAAAATAATCAAGTTAAGTTAAAGTTAACATGTACATTTTTTAAACTTCAGTTAAGTTACAAGTTAATAACTTCTAACTTTTAACTTAACTTTTACCTTTGCTTTTAATATTGAAAAATATAAAAACAGAATATTAAATTTTCCAAGTATTTTGTTATGATTAATTACAGAATAATACTCTTATAACAAGTAATTACAAACTTCGAAGTACTACAACGTCGCGGCACAATCTTATAACTGCAGTTTACATAAAAATCGATGATTTTTCAACTGATTTCTCGCTGTGCATAGTTTTAGTTGACTTTCAAGCGCATATCTTCGACTTCGATTCGCCATAAATTATTCTACGGTGCAAAGTCAATACCTTACGGTCGTGGAACATAAATACGTGCACCGGACCTTAAGTACACTTCCGGATGTGATATCCTGGGTCTTTCAAGAGGTCTTCTTTGTTCCAATGTAATGAAAGTTAATCCAAAATTATTACCCCGACAAGTCGTTTTAACAACTGAATTTATACACTGAGAAAAATTCAGCTCGAAAAATGACGCCATATAATAGTAGTTTATTAACTGCGTGATGATACAGTAGTGAATAAAAACAAAACAAATAAAAACAAAACAATCGAAAACAAAATAGAAACAAAACAAATATAAAACGAAAACAAATTAAAAACAAAACAAAATAAAAGCGGGTCTAAAAATGAAGACAAAACAAACACAAAACGAAAACAAAATAAAAACGAACCACAAACTGCATAAAAACAAACAGACAAAACAATGGCAATGAAATAATGACAATACAAAACAAAACAAAAAAATAAACGACACGGACTTCCAGGAAAGGAGGAACCGATTTTCGTGAATCGAGCGTTCGATCGAACGCATCCTTTGAGTCGGCGGTGTTCCGCGCGTGCGCGCGCACCCCCGCCTCGGCCGCCTCGGCCAGCGCCGCGCGGAGGCGCGCCGTGTCAGTGACGGTCGCGCGTTCGTCGCGGGTGTTTCACTGCCGTATGATGTTTGGTTCTGTGCGCGTCACGCGACGTCATTTCGACCTGTCGCCGATGTACCGTTCAACCGCCGTCGCCGTCCTCGGATCCACGTTGCTGCAATCGAAATCGGCAGCGCCGTGTTCACAGGCGTAACCGCGCGCATCGACCTCACAACGGCCCCACGTCCATGCGCGCGTCTCGCAGCCATGGCGTCGGTGAAGGTTGCCGTCAGGGTCCGGCCCTTCAACAAAAGGTAACCCCCGTTTTTCCACACCTAACCTCAATCTTTTCCCCTTCACTGCAATTTTTTTTGCAGGAAGTCTTTTTTTTTAACTGCAGGAACGTCTTCTTTTTTAACAACCAATTCTACAATCTCGGAAATATTACGGTTTCATTTGTTGTCACTTTTCCGTGGTTCTTTGTTTGCAATTGTGTGCTTTTTGTGCAAAAAGAAGTGAAAGAAAAATTTAAATTGTACTTTCTTGTAATTTAAATTTGTTTATAAAACTGTGAATATTTATTGTACTTCACTTTGATATGAAACATTTTAATTGATTTAATTTTCGTTCACCAGTAAACGTTGGAAAGTTCAAGCACATGATTAACTATCGGCAAATTTCGTCATCACAGTTGCAACTTGTTTAGTTTCATTACTTTCAGTGACATATGTTCTTAGAGTTTATTTTATAAAGCGTTTAAATGAAACCGAAAACTCGAAGTGAAATTGATTTTCAATATTATGAGAAAAAAAAATTTTTTTAAAAAAGTATTATCTGAAAAAGTTGCAAAATTGACATTTGCCAATCATTTTTTTTCTTTGTTTTTTTTTCCGGTTTTGTTCTAATTTTAATTGAAATTAATATCCTTTACAGGGAGTTGGACATGAATGCAAAGCTGATTGTTCAAATGGATGGAAAAAGAACGAGAATATTCAACGCAAAGGTGGACACGGTAAGTATCAACATTTTTATCGACATTACATAAGTCATATTGACGTTTGAGTTAGTAACCACTCAATGCAAAATTTTGGGGTTAGGTTGCAAATGTCGATCGTTATTTCATTTGTTGAAAAGTCACATCCGCCACTAGCAAGGAAACTGCGCAAACACGAGAATGAAAACAAAAATCGGCCTCAACTGCTGTCAGATTCTTTTGATCGAATAATTTTGTTTATTTATTTTTTTGATTGTTTTTTCAGTATTGTTATTAATTTTTTTAACAGTTCTAAATTGTTGTCCAAACTCTTCTTTTTAATTTTATCTTTTTTCAAAATTGATTCTTTCTTTTGTCTAACGGTATTGAATGATAATATAAATAAATGTAAATGCGACATAACTATTGGTTTTATAAATTCAAATTTTGTTTTATTTTTGAGAATTTTTCATTGTTATTCTTGTAATAATAATAATAAAATTAATAAATTAATAATTTATTAATTTATTAATTTATTATATTATTAATATAATATATTAATATATATAATATATATAATATATAATATTAATATAATAAATTAATAAAAATAATAATTTCTTTCTATTAATATACATTATTGATAGTATAATAACTTATGATTGCCTTTATTGATAATAGAATTTATTATTATTTATTGTTGTTTTTTTTGTTTTTTTTTTTTTGTTTTTTTTTTTTTAATTGAAAACTTTTTTTTAACTGTTGTTTACTTTTTTTAATTTTCTGTTAAAATTAAATAAAAATTATAGAACCAGAAAAAAAAAAACAAAACACTGAAAATAATTATTATTTATTACTTATAATCTGTTTCTTTTACACATTCCCTAGCCCACGAGACATCTCTACAACTCACATGCCGTCTCTTTCTTGCATAAAAAAAACACACAAACACATAGCATGTCTCATGCCTCGAAATCAATCTTTTTT
>JABFOV010001967.1:0-21995 GCA_022817685.1 Aradophagus sp. ZL-2020 | reverse complement strand
GTTAAGCCGACGACTGCGACGAAACTTGAACACTCGCGCGCAAATAAAATAACCTGAAAATTCCGAACGCGTACTACCGGTACTACCAACTGATCACTATGACGTAATAATGGTTAATAATTGATTTGACGGCTTTTGATTGTATTGGAGAAAATATCGATAATATCGATAGTTTTACCTGTCGACATTGTATCGATTTTTTTCTACAACTATCGATACTTACATTAATTTGAGATTTGATATCTGTTAAAATGCAATTAATATATTTTAAAATTGTACGTTATAAAAACACAATGGAAAATAATCTTTTTTATAATTTTGTTTCTTGATAAGCGTGAAAATAAAACAACCGATATTTTCTTCAATGAAACCTCGATAGTTTCGACATTTGAACTACCGAAGCTCAGCCATCACCACTACCACTATGACTGCGCGGCGGAAAATGACGCCGGCGAGCGCGCCAACACGAGGCGCTGACTGCGCAGCGAGAAATGGCGGAGAATTCAAATTGAATAAAATGTTCAAATGTCGAATATAATTAGACGAACCATAATAGTGACCTTTATTTTGATGTTTTAAGAGTTTTTAAAGTTTTAGCATTTCTAGTTTCATTATTGTTACTTTTTTTTTGTTAATGTAATTAAATACTATTTTACTACTACTATTATTATTTACTATTACTATAAATTATCATAAATTATTATTATAAATTATTATATAAATTTTTTTTATAAACAATTTTTTTATAAAAAATTCTAATTCGCTTAACCCTTTGACCCTTACATTTTTATAATTGTTCATTTTTAATACAAATTTGTATAGATAGATGTTTTGGGTCACTAAATACGAATCTAAGGTCAGATTTTTAAAATTCAAAATGGCGGCGAATATAGCTGATCAAAATTTTACAAAATTTACTTTTTTACTTAAAACCGAGTATATGGCGGTATTTTGAATCGAAAATCACAAATGTAAGATCAGATTTTCGAAATTGAAAATGGCTAACCAAAAATTTCAAAAATGAACTGCTTTTGCATAAAACTCAGTTTGAAAGTTTGTAAATAATATTAAAACTTTTTCGTTTTTTATTTTGTTTTATTAAAAATAATTTATGTAATTATTTTATGTACTTACTGTAATTTGTATTTTGACCATGAACCAATAATATTTAACAGGAAAAGCAGCCCAAGATGACGACACCATAGGTCAATTATCAATTAAACCAGGTTTCAAATTAATGTTAATGGGGTCTAGAGAGGAAGACATAGCAGAGGTCAGTCAAGCCCCCGAAAACATGCCGGAAGTAATAAACGACTTGGACATTGAGGAGGAGGAAATTGAAATCGCAAAGGCTGAAATCTACCTGTTAAAAATCGAGAATCGCATCGAACAATACAAAATCGTTGAACTGAATCCTTTGCGAGAGGGAAAAAAGCTTCTTGTGCTTGATATTGATTACACGTTGTTTGATCACAGGTACAAATTTTATACAGATATAACATACATAAATACCAATAGAAAAATGTTGTAAAATATTGCATACCTTAGAAAACTTTTCTTTTTCTGATTGAAATTGGTCTAAAACTTTTTATGTCTTCAATTTAATTCTATATTTAAAGGCATGTATATGAAAAATAGTTCTCACACCGAAAAAACCATATTATAAATAACGATATGTATTTTGTTGTTATTGACCCAACAGAATCGTTTTGTAACCGATAATAATTGTATTATTAATCAAATTCGGCATAACAGCTTTAGCTCACTTGAGTTGTAGATGGTGCATAACATCAATCTTGTCAATCTCAAAGTTTATAATAAATTGCAATATACATTTTTAAATGACTATTCGTATTCTGTCGATTACAATATGAAATAAGTGCAACATTTGTAGTACAATATTGTTTTCTCGGTACAGATAAAAATATTTTTATATTTCAAATTACAAATATCTAATAATAATTTCAATTTCAGGTCGGTAGCAGAAACAGCAGCGGAACTGATGCGACCATATCTGCACGAATTTCTGACTCGTGCCTATAAATATTACGACATCGTAATCTGGTCTGCGACAAACATGAAGTGGATCAATGAAAAAATGAAGCTTCTTGGAGTATCCAGCAATCCCAACTACAAGATCGCCTTTTACCTGGATTCTCTGGCAATGATCTCCTTACATACACCAAAACATGGATTCGTCGACGTGAAACCCCTTGGTGTTATATGGGGAAAGTACAAGCAGTTCTCAGCCAAGAACACAATCATGTTTGACGACATCAGGCGGAATTTCGCGATGAATCCACAGTCGGGCTTAAGAATAAAACCGTTCAGACAAGCACATTTTAATCGGTCCAAAGATCGAGAACTACTGAAATTGGCAAAGTATTTGGAACTGATTGCTAAAGTAGACGACTTTCAGACCCTCAATCACCGAAAGTGGGAGGAATATAAGTCCAAGAAAAGTCGAAGGGAAAATAGGAACGATGGCGAAGACAATGGTCAGGTGTAAAAGGGATCGAGATCAAGAATTTATTTTAACTCGGGAGTTAATCATGGCGGTATCAACGATAATAATGACGATGATGAAGATGGCGATGATAAAGATGATGACGAAAATAAAATATTACAAGAGATTCGTAAATGCGTTGTAAAATCGATAATAAAGAACAAATTTTGCTATATTTTAATGAATTTATTTTATTAAATAATTTATTAATGATATTAATTATACTGAAAAAAAAAGTTGATACATTTTTTATTTTCTTTCATGATATTTTATCAAATAATTAACTATATTAATTTGCAATTATTATTTAAAATTGTATGTCTCTAAAAATAGAGCAATTAGTAATTGCTTATTTGAAATTAAAATTTTGAAATGCACAGTAATATCATGACTTTGTAGAAAAAGTTTCTCAAAATGAATCATTAATTACACGACAATCGTACACATGTTATTGTCGTATACAAATATGTACTAAACAAATATCAAATGAATTATTGTTTGATATCTTTTTTTTTAACGTGGCATAAAAGCTAAGAGATGATATAGAAAAAAGTAAACACTACTTGTCATTTTAGTGAGAGTTGCGAAGCATTGAAGATCGTGATTTTTTCCTCGTACCAAATTAGGTAAAACTTATTTATTGTGCTTTTCTCTATTTAAAAATTATCATTTTATTCATTCAGATTTCGAATACATGTTTGAATATTTATTTAAAAAAGTTAAAGTAATTTCATTATTCTTTTATTCTTGATCAATTAAATAATATGTAATTATTAATTGAATATTATATTTTTTATAAATAATAAAATAAGAAAAAGTTTAATATAATTTTTATAATTATAATTTACTTTCAGATTAGCAAAATGCAAATTGCTTTTGCAACAATATGTGTATTAGTTATTCTCTTTGGTGTAAGTATAAACTTGACTTTAAATGATTTTACCTTGAATCGTTAAAGAAGTTTAATTTTTATTAAAAATAAATCATTTTAATTTCAATTTTAAAATCTTGTTTCGAATTACAAGGAAAATATCAAATCTTTATTTTCTTTCTTCACTTTTGTATGGGATGTTCTAATAAAATTAAAATATATTTATTTCATATATCACAGAGTACAATCGGAGTGGAAAAAAGTTCAGAAATTTGTGAAGATGAGGCAATACAAATGACCTCGGCATCGAGTGAGGAAACTCCAACCAAACTAATAGCAAGTGAAATCCTGAAACCTAAAAAGCCTTTGAGTGAAGGTGTCCAAGAATGTGTCGACGATGATACTGCTAATTCTAATCAACTCGATCAAACGGAATCATCTGTTGAAGTAACTCAGATACCAATAGAAACAGTCACTGAAATCAACGACGTAATTAAGGTCACAAAAAAATCCCCTCAAACTGACACTTCAACAACAAAAGTCAAACAACGATTGGACAAAGAAACTCTTGCTGAATCAAATCGACAGACTCAAATCAATCAGGTGGAAAGATCCACAGAAGTAACTCAGGTACCAATAGGTATTGTTACCGAGGGTCAAGTTCAAAAGGTCATAGTGCAGTCAACCCAAACCAATCGTCCAATAATTCAAAACCCAAGACCACCTGTTGAAAAATTTATTCCTGATTCCAATCAACAGATTGACATACATTTAGAAAAAAGATACAGAAGACCGTCGACTACGAAGGTTGAAAAATTCGAAGATGTAAGTGGAGTAGAAGTTGGTCAAAATGATGGTTGGAGAATTCCAAACAGAAGTCCAGTGGAAAAGTTTATACCTGAGTCGAGTGATCATTCAAAGGAATTCGAAATCGGAAAACAAGATGACTTATTGAATCGACATAGAATTCACAACAATGGAGAAAAGCATAAAATTATTGAGGATGAAATGGCTGATCATTCGGTTGAAGATAATTCCCCTGAACGTAAAAGATTACTGATTTTTTTAGAAAAATTAGTGAGATTTTATGAAATAAGCAGAATAATTCAAGAGAATCAGAATAAAAAAGATATGAAAAGACAGAAAATCAGAGACATAATGGAGGAGAAGCGACGAAGACATCACAATTGGTACTACTGGCACTGAGACTTTCAATGTATGTTGGAGCAAAATTCAGAACGATTATTTACAAATGTATGCTGTAAATATACTTCCAGACAGATTTATTAAAATTATTGTTAATCGAACAGCACAATTGATTCTATCATGTTACTTGCATAAATAAATAGATTTGTCAAAAAAGTAAAAAATTTAAATTAATAAAACTGTCATTATTTTGCTACTTAAATTAATGCTGATTAACAAAGAAACGTAATTTTTAACTTTGTGAAATTTCAGCTTGTCGGACACTGCATACCACCATCTTTCATACATTTGACTTGCGAGATTTCTTCCAGTACTTTCTTCTCAAAATCGAGCACTTCTGGTGGCTTTTTGTACTGCAAAACATGTAACAAAAATAGTTGAGATTAAATAAATCGACAATAATTATTGTTTAATTTAATATATAAATTACTTTAAATTGTAATGATGAAAGAAAAACGTGTTTAAAAACATAATTTTTAATCGTATAAAAATCAATGTCACCGTTATGATCAAAGTGTTGTACTGGTGATTAAATGAAATTCGATTTTGCTCCGGTTTCAGTCCAACTCTTTCCAGTTCAGGGACAGATATCTTTTTGAAATACTTTTTGTTGCTGGTACTGACGGTAATTTTCCCGTCATCCGTCGCTGTCACAGAATACACGTTTTTGGGATACGACAGGTTTCTGACTCGCCATTCTAAAGACAACTTGGTGATTCTCCTCGTTATAAATGGCTAAAAAATATAGTAACATTAAATAAAAATATTGAACAAATATTGATATGTCAACTTATAAAGTACAATTCTTATATAACAAATCGTTGTAAATTATTTAGTGGATCAAACTTACAGCATTCGAGGTTTCTCTGATACCAGTGGTATCAAGTTTATCTTCTCGCTGTGGCTCCGGATCTCCAACATCAATGATCCATCCTTTATCCTGACCTAATTTACCTTTTTCTCGATATGCTCTACGTGTAAGAACGTTTGTTTCCAAGTGATACTCTTCAACCATTTCCTTTCCATCCTCAAATAAGAAATGGACTTTTTTTGTACCTAAAAAAATATACTTTTTAATAATTGTGTTTGCCATAATTGTTATTAACCTGACTGGATGAAAACAAACCCAAGATAATTTTGTTTAGTAAGTATAGTTTTAAAAAATATCAATAACATGTGTAAATAAAAAACTTGAAACATAGAGACAAAATTAAAACAAGATATATAATATGATGTATACAAAAAATAAAGTAATGAAATTGTAAGAAAGTCTTCTTGATTGAAAATATGCTCAATAAATTAAACAAATAATTAATTACGTAAAAAGTGAAATTAAAATACCAAAATAGCATAAATATTTTTGAAAACTGACACGTAAAATAAAAAATAAACGGAGACAATATATTGATCAAACATTTGTTATGTTCGTTAGACTATGCAAACATCTTACATTTTTAGATATAAAAGCTAAACTAATAATCGTACGAAAAAGAAACTTACCATTTTCAATGATTGCTGTTTTTTTCGCTTTTTTAATAAGCGTCAACCAGTTGTTGTCCATTGATGAACAATGTAAACAGCGGGAAATTTCCCACGTGTCCAATGGCACAACAGATGTAAACGTAAAAGCAAAACACAGTCGAATTCTATTTTACCGATCGTAGATAAAATCATTTGTTCTAACAAAAATCTAAAAATAAAAAGTAAAAAAACAAATGAATACATGCAGTGAAATTTTTAACGAGAAAAGAAGAAAAAGTCAATCGAAATTGTTAATGGACAGGTAATGAAGTTTGTAAGATTTTATCTAGGTTTTAACAAGGTTTTTTGTTCATTCTAAAGAGTACAATAAAATCAAAGCGTGCCATTTTATATATGAGTTATATATTTCATGTAAAAACTTACATTACATTTCTCGCGATGGCGCCGTTTTTAATTATATTTGAAAAATCGTAAGAACACGACACTATAACTACAGCTATGCAAAACGTTTACGCAAGTCGTTCTACAATTCATTCTTCATTTTGCATACTGTAACGTAATGTTTAATTCTACGGTCATTTGAAGATACAAAATTCATTCGAACGTTTTATATTGCACTGGAGTTGACCTCTGCATTAATCAATGAAGATTAGTTATAAATTAAATCAATAAAAATCTGTACTCTAACAGAGACGTTATGCTTCATTTGATTGTTACGTTTATAATATATACTGTTATATAAATACAATTTTATTAAAACATAAATTACTTTTTAATCAGATTCATATCATTTATACACGCTAATTGGATGATCTTGGTAAAAATTAAGTACATGCAATTATACATTTATATCTAATCTGTCTTTTTTATTTTTAGTAACCTTTTGGAGTCCAATTTGAATTTGAAGGAAATGTTCCGATGTGTGCCCATTGATTTGCCATTAATTTAATATTGGGTCACTGATTTAAAACTCGGGTTTTTCCAACTAAAATTTCATACTAATGCAATTTCGATGAACACTTTTGATATTGACGTTTAAGAAGAAGGACCTCCTTTGCAAAATTGACGATAAAGAATCAGCATTCTGAAATTTAATCCCAATACCAATTCAACAGTGAAGAAAAAACGGGGATTCTTCATTACCAATTTAAAAATAGGTTTTTTTTTTATTACAAATTTAAAAATAAGAATTTTTCATTGCAAAGTTGGGAATAAGAATTCTTTATTGGTGATTCGGAAATGGAGTTTTTTGATTGCTGATTTGAAAACGGGAGTTCCATATGGCAAATTTGGGAATGGAGGGGGAAGGGGGGATTGAAATTAAAACTTTAGAAATGGGGGTCATTGTAAATTGCAAATTTAAAGACAGGGGTTCTTCTTCTCAGACATCGATGTCATCAAATACTTAATTTTTAACAAGAATGACTCAAATTATGTACACTGACTTTCATAAATCAAAAATGTATATCTTCCCTTGAACATTCTAAAAATAATTGGAATAAAAACGTACGGGATTGATGAAAACGTATAAAAGCACCTTCGACTGAACTAACGTCGCCACATACCAATGACTTTAATTCAAAATTCGCCCGTTCTTATTCAAATTATCTTAATTTCAATCCTCTCATTCGGAAACGTATTTACACGAAATGGAAGTTTAACCGATAATATCACTACTCGTCGGTTACAATTATGGCTAGAGTCTTGACTCTTTTGCTACTGTCCGTTGTAATCAAGACGCAATGACTCCTTTAACTGCACTTTAAAATCAATTGACTGATAATAATCTTCGCTTCTTGCCATCATAACAATTTCATCCAATTCCTCTTTTCGACATAGTTACTTTTCGTTGCAATGAGTATTGTAGTTAATTGAGTATTTCTAAGGAATCATGGTGAAAGCAATCTCGTAGCGACAATTCTATAGACCATTCGATCTCTGATCAAAGGCTGGAACATCTTTTTAGTTTAACAAAGCTAATTACGGAAATATGTTTTCAAAAATATCCTAAATGGTTTTCATGACTTATTATCAAGTTTTTTGACAATTAAACCAGTTTTAACTTGTCATGTTTGAGAAATAAATACTGTCAAAGTTCCAAATTGATAGTCCAGCTAAAATGACAGCTAATCTCTGACATCACATCAAATTTAATCCTATATGGCTTTTCTTATGACAATACTATCCTCAACAAAAATATCTGCATAGGATCATATATATGAATTTGGTACAGGAACCTGTATGGAATCCTACATAAGATTCTTTATAAGTAAGATTCTATATAGTAACTCAGATATATTTCCACATGAAATGGGTCCTATATGAAGGTTCCAAATTGCCATACCAGATTCCATACAGATTTTTTGCTAGCAATCTTTTTTCTTATTCAGGATAAGCATCATGGAATATTTCCGGATTTTACGAATAGCTAACAAGATCGTTTCACCAAGTGAAATATAATAAAGAAGTAGAGCATCGAAGAGGGAAGAATCACTCAGCGCATCCTAAGCCAGCAGCCCAATTGCAAATACCCCCAACAGGATCGAATGATAGCTTGGACGGGCAGGTGTACTCAGTTCCGACGACGAGTCCGTTAACCATTGGCGCACAAGTGATGAACTTCTTGCACGAAGTTGGGTGCGGGAAGTTGCCCTGATCGAGGCAACGAATGGCCCCGCCAGCGGTTACGTAGAGTTTGCCGTTAAGGATGGGCTTGCCGATAATCCGTTCTTCGTCGTCTTCGTAATAATCGTAGTCGATGATCGGTGGCCGGCGCGGTCGTGGCACATAGGCGGTCGTGGCCTTGCTGTACTTCAAGCCTTGACGTCGGTTCGCCGTCGAAATCGTGGACTTGCTCAGCCACTCGAGACGAGGGTTCTCAGTGGTGCTTATCTTACGACGAAACGTGGTCCGGTATGTAGTATGATCACCTAATTATATTAAGGGTTTCAGTTTTAATATTAGTCGTTTGTTGCGGAAACGACCGAGTAATCAAGGTCAAGCTCACGATAGATGGCCCAGTTTTGCCTTCGTTAGTTTCCCGTAGAGAGACAGAATTTGTGACGGTGACTTCGTGCTTAATTTACATGGTGGACGCTCTTGTGTTATGGACAATGGTATTTGGGTATATTTACACGAATCAGCGACGAATTAAATGAATTAATGACAGTGGGAAAAATTGTTCCAGACATAGAATTTTTAGCAGTCTGTTCTCATTGCTATTCGTCGTAGAAATAAAAAATAATAACTGTTCCTGAACCATTTATCCCACTGTTGAAAATACGTGTCAAGGACCTTGGTTCTTTATTAAAAATTAATATGTGTAATATCTTAATGAAGTAATCAATTGTATAACTACTCCATATAAATATAAAAGAATGGAAAATCGTAGATAGTATTGTAATTTTAAAGAAGCAAACTTCTCATATAATACGATACACGAAGGTGATGGTACGTGAAAATTATTTCACAACTCTTTTAATTTTTGATTACTTTATGACTTAATTAGAATTACGTTACGATAAAGAGACAAAGATAATTTTTCTTCTTTTACACGGAAAAAAATTTTGAATGAATTTCATAACTTTTATCATTAGGTAACAAATTAATTTTTATCGATAAAAATAAGAAACCAGGGTCCTGAATTAATATACACGAGAGAGCATTATTGATATATATAATGAATTTGATCACGCTGAATGACGTTTCGAGTAAGTCTGGAATGGTGAAGTGAGAAAGGTTTTAGTAGTACAATTAACAGTCTCAAGTTGAAAAGACCAAGACCATGACAGGATCGCAATAGCGTTAAATACAACACATTCCTTAGAAAGTAACCGGTAGTGACATTAGACCATAAAGGGGAAAAGTAAGCGATGACAGAAGATCTGGAAAAGACGTTGACAACACGTTTAACATTCAAATGATAATAAATATTGTAGCTGAGGATATACCAGGGGAGGACGTGCTGTCGACTTCGGGCGGATTAGCCACAGAAACGTCAATCTCTTGGGCTTTGCCGCTTTGATCCACTCGATGAACTTCCGCGTTGTCAAGATTTACGTAATATACGGATTCGTCCTCTGAAATTGAACGTTTATTAAATTAAAGGTCTACATATATTGTCAATACACTAAGAAAATCATATTGTACTCCATATGTTGCATTTATTTGAAAACTGGTATCGTAATTTACTATAAACTTCGAGATTAAGGCAGATGGTAATGTAAAAAACGCCACCTACAACTCAGGTGGACCATTAGTATTTTAAACCGCGCCATCTACAACTCAGCTGGACAATTCTTTACTCATTTACTTGAACGATTCTTTTAAGTTTAATTTTGACTTCTACTTTTTTGTTTCCTAATAAAAAGAACATAAGATAACGAATCGTAAGCTTGCTTTTATTTACCTGCTGATTTGGTTGAGGGAATTAACGTTCCGTCAGAGAACACTGCATCAGGATACTCAGGTCTTTTGAATATTGTAGTCGACGTCGGCGTTGAAGACGCAATCCCGTTAAATCTGTTCACGCTCTCTTCCCTGCTACTTGCAATTCCAGATCTTCTTAAATTGTTTTTGAAAACTCTGACCTATTAAAAAAAAACAAAGGAAAAGCTTTACATAATAAGAAATTACATTACTCAAATTCAATAAGAAATCATGTTATAATATAAAACATGTAAGACAGATTAATCGATAAAAATTGTCAATAAACCAAGCGACATGACATAACTAAAGAAAAACTGATTATAGCTATGAATGAAAAAAGATTGACAGTACTGCGTGTAAAGCATGTTAAAGAGTATTGAAAATAAGGGAAATTTAAAAAGCAATATATCGATGAATCTGGTAAATTGATGATGAAAGTCATTCCCTCGGAAGAGGTCAGTATGGTTAATATAATAAGAAGTCGAAGAATAAAAATGGCTTGGATGAATGACCGCTTTTCAGTCTCCTCTAAATATATCCCTTTATTAGTGCTGAGAGTGATAGAAGAGATACTGTGATCCTGGTCTAATTGTTGTTAAGCGTAGAGTACATTAAATTTTGAACCCAAGTGATTCCAAGTGTCGTTAGGGCATTGATTACTTGCTTTATTTTTACTTTTTTTTTTATTGCTTTGTTTTCTTTAATTCCAATAGGCTTTTCTGGATTGGGTGCGCTAGCAGCTAATACAGAAAGAAGATGCTTTGCTAAGAATTGCGTTCGCTTTGCGCGGGACTGACCTCGCTGTCTTTTCGTTCGACATCCTTATTAGGTAAGATACTCGAATTACGACTTCTTTCCCCTTGCTTTTCCTCATCTGTTCCCGATTTGCCCGCCTTTTCACGTCCAATTTCTTCTTTCTCAACTTTCTGTCCATCTGACAAACTTTGCACGGTCAAATTCAAATTGGAATTTATTATTCTATTACGATTTCGACCTAAGGGTGACACTTCCGTTCGCTTCGGAGTCCTATCAGTTTTGTTCGCCACAGAACTCTTTTTAATGGTTTCAACTTTGTTCGCAATTACAGGTTTCGCTGTCATGTCATCTACGGTAATTGTCAGTGGTGTAGTAGTGAGCAAATTGGTAACATACGTTGTAGGGATTTCAGTTACTTGGTCGTGGGAAACGTTTTCAGTTTCAGGATTTTTGTCGAACATGCTTACGGTTGATACATCTTTGCCTGTAGTGACCTGAATGGATTTTACATCTGCAGCAGGACCTAAATTTACATGTGTGGTTCCTTTGACGTGATTTTTTAATGATTTCGAGTAATCAGTGAACAACTTTGACTTGTCGTCTTCATTTCCAAGCAAATTTTCAACTTCTGTAGTGCTGTCCCTCGAAATTGCAGTAGTGGTAAAAACAGTAGTAGTAGGAGTGTCAGTCATAGTTGTTGTTCGATCGTCCTCGAAATTATTAACATCAATGAAGTTACTTTCCATTGTTACGTTTTCTTCTGTCATCGAGCTTTTTGTGAATTGTGTTTCAGTTGTTACTTCCCTTGCATTACCATATCCTTCTGTTTCAGTCATTGTTAGATCATCACTTTGTGAGTTTGTAATCTTTTCAGACTCTTCGTTTAAAATTGAAGTTGTGGTTTCAATTACATTTGTATCTTTCACGTCCGTTTTCAAAGTCGGTGAAATCGTATTCGATGTGTTATTTCTTATCTCGACGTATTCATCTTTTATAGTTGCTAAATTGACTTCAGTCGTTGCTGCAAAATCATCATTGCCCTCTTGACTTTGGTATGTGGTATTAAGAATTGAATTTGAAACGTTCACAAGTGCATTTTCCTGGAGACTTTTTGTTATATAAAACCCACTGACCGAACTACTTTCAGTAGTCATAGGAGTCGTTGGTGGCACTGTCGATATCGACAACCTAAGGATTCGATTTCTTCTTCTACTCAAATTCTTCCTAGCAGCAGGCGACGTGCTGACAATAGACGCTGCCGTTGAATTTGAACTTTGCACTCGATTCCTTCGTCTCTTATACTGATTTCGATTTGGCGACAGTCTAATCGTCGTGATTTCTGATGGCGTGTAACGAATTCTTGTTCTTCTCCTTTTCGACACAGTCGACGCGCTCTCCGTCGTCGTTCGAGGCTCTACGTCTTTGCTTTCGATGTTACGTTTTATCGGCAACAAGTTGTCACTGTAAAACGCCTTATTTTTCAACAGTCGATTATTTTTGCGCTTCGTGTCCAGATATCTGTTCCTCTGGAACGCTCGCTGCACAGTTGACTGGTGTGTTCTGTTCTCAGGTATCCCAAGTAAAATCAACTCATCTTCCACTTCGTCGTGCAACGAGTTGTCGAATTTAACGAAATCTTCCTTGTCGCGTGACAGATTAACCCTTTTGAAGGGCAGACTGGCATTAGCCACAATGTCCTTCAACGTGGGCAGTCGAGTCGATTCCAAACGGGTAACCTGAAAATTAGAAGGGTGCCAGATTTAAATTGCTGCCTTAACTCAACTCGCTCATTATTTCCATTCTTCCATCCGTTGTCGATTAGGAGAAGAACTGGAATGGAGTTAATATGATAAAAGAACAGTGTTTAGTTAAAAACGCAGTTGCGAATAATTGCGCCTTGCGTTAGTCCTTCTAGAGTGACTTATTTCGAAGGATAGCCTAGTGTTCGTGATTAAACTACTCGTGTATAGATTCGCTGTGGGACTAGATTTGTTACTTTTTTACATCTTTGCCAGACGAAATGATGTTACTAAAGACAGACTCGATTTCTATCGTCGACGACTCTCCGGGCTTCTCCGTTGTGAACCTGCTCTTGCCCTGCAAGAACTCACTCTCTATCGGTAACGTGGACCGTTCCACGTTTCTTTCCGTTGGGCCGTACAAAATTTCATTCAAGAACTTGGGCTTGAAATAAAATCTGCGGCTTTTGAGCGAGGACGAAGGGGTCGTGCTTTCGTAACCATTGATCGTATTTATGAATGGTATATACACGTTGGATGTAAAGGAGGAATACTGTTTTCGTATGAGGATCCTCTGTCTCTCGGTAGTTCCGGACTCCATCACCGAAGTTACCAGTCGCGTGACCGAGGGCTTTGAAAACGGCAACGTCGCCGGCCGGACCGTTGTGCGCAACGTTTGATGCTTCCTGTGTATCGCGTCAGCAGCGAAGTCGAATTTTCTAGCAGGAATCAAAGTCTCGGTCACGGAAGGTGTTACCGTAGTTCTGGCGTGTTTTGGGAAGTAACGTGCCTTGATCGACTGTGCGCTATTCACAGTCGTCTTGGAAGCTGCTTCGTCTTTCAGGTTCGTTCTAGATTGTCGATTGCTAGGAAAGACGGGAACCGTCGATCTTTCAGTTGAATAATCCTTTTGACTGGTAACTTTGGCGATGGTTTTGTCGTATCGCGATCTGGCTCTGTTTCTTGTCAGATAAGAACGACTTTCATCGTCTGACGTTGTACTCTCTAAAACCTTTTCTTCTTTATCAGTTTTCAAGTTGGGCGAAGAAGTTACTTCGAAATCCACTGGAGTTGTTATTAATGTAAAGGTGTTACCATATTGGTCATTGACCGTATAATCGTTTTGTTCAGGTTTGATGGTGCTGATTTGAATGCTTTCGTTATCATTAATAATCTGTTCTTCATCGTCAGTGAGAGTTGTGGCCGATGATGATGTCGTGGAAGGAGATTGTCGGTGGATGTAAAACTTCCTTCTCTTCTCAGTTGACTCTGTAGAAGTGTTATCGTTGACTTCGGTTGTTGATTCTGTTACTGGGCGTCTTCTTATAAATTGCTTCTTCTTAGGTGATTCTTGTTGTCCTGCTGTTGTAGTCCTGTTCAGTCTAATCGTGTAAGTTGCATCTGTTTCAGTGGACCTAACAGTCGTCGGAAAGTCTGTAGTTGAGTCATTTATACTGTCCAAAGTTGTGGTAAAGTCACCGAAAGCGATATCGTTTTCCCTGTTGAGAATTTCTGTCGTAACCGTATTCGTTTCTGTTGTATCGCTCAACGTAAAGTCAAAGTCTTGAATCGTATCAACCAACGTTGATGCAGTCGTTCCTACATCTTCGGTCAATGGTTCAGAAGTGGTGAACTGTAACGCAACATCGTTTTCACGATTTTTATCTATTTCGGTTTGCCTTGTGCCGTCGGTCGTGAGTGTCTCAGTAACTGGTCGAAGACGTCTTATAATTTTCTTCCGACGACTCTGATGTGGCGTTGGACTTTCTGACACCACTATGGGAGAAGTAAATTTGGAATCCGACGATTTGCTTTCCAATCTAGAAGTCTCAGTAGTGATCTTGAATATATCATCGTCGATTGTAGAAAGTCGAACAATATTAGGATCCTCGGTTGGGATGACGTCATTGTCATTGTCTGAAGAAACACCAGTGGTGGAATAAGGGTTTGCCGAGTTTAAAGCAACCAATCCCGAGTTGCCTTCACTGAAATCGTCCCAGGGTTTATCTGTTAAGAAATCGTTATTTGTGTTTGTAGCTATGGTATCTTCGACCTTGATGATCAATTTTGGCCTTTGCGTCGTAACTGAAACATCAAACTGCTCGACAGTAGTTGTCCCTTTAGTAGTAGTTTCCGGAGTCACATGCGCGACTCTTCTGTTAGATACCCTAACCGTTTCGTCATTTTCTCTATGAACACTGCTTCTTCGTCTATAGAACTGACCCCTTGAGGCTTTCTCGGTTGCATTGACCAGCGAGCTATCTTCGCTCAAGCTGGCTTCACTTGTGGTCCGAGCGGCGGGTCTTCTGTACTTTCTCAGCGACTCGGTGGTGGATCCCACCTGACTATCGACAATTCGAAATCTGTTTCTCGAAGACGGTACTGACGTTCTGTTACTGGACGGTGGAGTATACCTACTGGTTCCTCGACGTCTCGCAGGTCTTCTCGTTTCGGGTCTCGTTTCTTCTTTGCTGAAATCTTCGCTTAACACACGGTTCGGTCTCGACCTTGGACGACCTCGCGCCCGACTCGCGGCCGTCGGCCGTGCAAAGTTTCTTGACGCAGCGGTACTCACCTTAGGCCTCGACGACTCGGTCGCTAATTCCGGGACTGGGGACGTCGGGCTTTGGTTCGGCCGATTACGGCGCGGGAAACCGAAAGGTCGCGGTTGGGACACTGCAGCGATGGTTACCTTCGGCGCTGCAACGTCCTGGGTGGTTAACAAGATTTCCGTTGCAGAGTCTGCAACCAAACGAGTGTCGGGGGTGGTAATTGCCGGTTTAAGCGAACTTTCCTCCGAAATTTCCGCGATTTTTTCTGTAACTGCACTCGAAGTTGAAACCGTGCTATAAACGTAAGTGGGGATGGACAGTGGCAAGGACGTCACTGTCGAGGGAATAGACGTCTCGAGTCGGGTGCTTTTCAGCAGGCTCTCGGTTGTTTTTTCAGGCGGCGATGTGGTCGGAGAAGTGGGAGATATTTTTACTTCTTTTATCGTCTCTGTGGACGATTTTTCCGGCCTAGAAGTGGTGCTTCTGAAACGCTGAATGCTGGCGTACCTGGTGTGAAAGAATAATTAATACAAAATATATCAAATAAATGAATAGTAAGATACACTTGAATAATAATTTAAATTCGTATAAGTGTATGTAAATTGTTTTATAGGTTGATCTATTTCAAGTTAGTTGAAAAAATATTTTTGTATATGCATTTGTATCATTTCACTCTTTTCCTTACATACTGATGAAACAAACTTTTGGTTGAGAATTCAACTTTGTTTCTTTTGTTCACGAACCTGGATTTTGCAATTGGATTTTCATCAGCAACGGGAACAGTTTTTACATTCTCTGAGCTTGGAGTATTTGACACTTCTTCTACATCATTTCCATTTGGTACTTGCCTGAAATTTCAAAGTAATAATTTGCATTTTTTTAAATAAAAATTTAATTTATAATACAAATGAATATGAGCCGTAACTAGTACTAATACTATTTTTGTTGAATTTCTTAATTTTAATATTAAATTTTAATGCAAAAATATATTTATGGTATGAGATTTTGATTGTCATTGCAGAAAAACCTACTTTCTAGCCGCAATCCTTCGTTGATAAGCCTTTGATAGTGCTTGTTTACTCAACCTATGTTAGAATTAAAATGTTAATCAAAACATCTATCTACGAAGTGAAACATGCGTGTGTTGTTAACTGTGTCAGTGTTTTGTTATTCTAATTTCATTAGATCAACTATAAATATATTAATAACAACTACCGTTGACATAAAAAAAGCATATAAATAATAATTACTTGATTTTTTGAACCAATTTAGTATATTGTGTACGTACAAATAGGTGCAAATATTTTAATCGTGTTAAAATATAGTTATTTTGGTTATAACAGAATAACAAGTGACGTACTTGGATGTCAATGGACGTCGACGGCGTGAAATTGATTTTTCCGTCGTTACTTGGTCATTATTCTCTTTACTAGTATTGTCCGATTTACTGAAAACGATAATTTTAACATTAAAAAGTAAAAAATTACTAGTTTAAATAGACATTTACATGAAAGTAACAAATGTACCTTGCAACAGCTACTGGTCTTGACCTTCGAATGCTCGAATAACTTGGCGTAACTTTTGGTACCAAAAACTTTTCCTCCGTCACCTTCTTTGTTGTAACTTCAATTGGAATCACTTCTTCAATCTTATCTTCGTATTCTTCTTCATCGACGTCATCTTCTTTCACAGGTTTTATTTCTTCTTTTGACGACGTTCTGTTAAATTGAATTTTCAATTATTACCAAACGTGTAGAAAACTTGAATACTAAAACTTTAACAAAGCAATTAAAACGGATCCCGTATAAAAATTTGATTCTACAATTTATATGAGAATCTTCTTAAGAATCTACTTTGGAACCCATATCATTTAGGAATCTATGTAGGTTCCTATGTTTCAAAATGGTGCGGATTCTTGTGCTACTCCTACATGGGATCCCATAAAAATTTTCTTGTTAAAGAATCCAATTATTTATTTATTATTTTAATACTTACCTATGTCTTTCAATGGTCACATACTGAGGTTTGTTAGTACGTCTAATGCTTTTAACTTCTTGAACCTCATCTAATCCTTCAAACTGAGTTCTTCCGGGACCATTAACATACCTAAATTTATTCCTGTTATTTTTTCCACTGTCATCTTTACTATCTGTCTCTTGTTGTTTCTGAGATGTGCTAAATGAACGATTCTTTGTTCCCTGACTATTTAGAACTCTTTCGTATAAGCTACGACTTATAGTTGCTGGTGTGACCTGACCTAAATTAGTATTACTATTATTTTTCTCTTGCCATCGCAATTGCTTTTCAAGTTGTTCCAATCCACCTATGAAAATATTTTATTTTATTAATATTCTATTTAATTTCACATTCTAAATATATTATTTTAATGGATAGCAAAACAAAATTTTATTTTTCATATTCTCAAAACGTACACAAAGAATAGCATAATAACTTCTTGGTAATTATTTACCTGCTTTTTTAATTAATTCGATCAATTCTTTAATAACTCTCGGATCTTCTTCGTCTTCAAAACTGTCAACCTTCTCTGTCGTTGCTTTAAACGATCTGCCGGAGGCCGTAGTATGAGTTACTTCAGTAGTCACTGGAGTTGGAGTAGACGTAGTCGTTGGTCTACTGCGACTGATAGTTTTATACAACAACGTTTTCGGAGTCACCACTTCTTTAGATTGTTCCGGTTCTTCCTCCTGAACATCCTCATCGTCCTCATCCTCATATTCGTATTCCTCTTCGGATTCGGGTTCTGGTTTCTCGCTAGTAGTCTTCTTAGCGCTGCGAGCCGTTGTCGTTGATGTTGTTGGTGCTTTTGTAGTAGTGGATGATGAGCTCTTGGACTTATTTTTTGGACAAATCACGTTGCGAGGGTAATCACAAGAATCAGCGGCTTTGTTAAAAACGAGACCTATGATCAAAAAAGTTTTTAATTATTCAATACATACATACATACATTTCATATTTAAAAGATGAATTATAATCACAAGCAATTTTACTTTAATCTTGGGAAATAAACTTAAAATTGTGTAAAAAGAACTAATTTCAAGACTTGATATCAATATTATAACTTTATTACCGGAAGGACATGTAAATTGATGTGCCACGACTCCCAAACCACTTGGACCACTGTCTAAACACCAAAAATACTTTTTGCAATCGCGAGGGTGTGGGAAGAATCCTTCGTCCTCGCATTTAAAATCTGTAAGTAAAAAGTAATTTACGTTGAATAAAGTCTTAGGTACTTTTATCACAAGAGGTATACTTAAAGTATACTTGTAGTGAAAACGCACATATAAGTAGCATAATGGTTTACACCATTAAAAGATATTTTAAAAATCAGTGAAGTGATTTTCAAATTCAAAAATAAAAATAAAACTAAGATAAAGGAAAAAAAAAGAAAAAACTAGAACGCTCACCACTCCCAGGATCTGGAGTAGTAGGCGGTTCTGGCGTTGTAAGCTTGTTACTCAGTGATTCACTAGCAGCTTGTTTCGCTTCGCTCTTTCTAACTTTATTCCGGCGACTACCACTTCTAGCTCTGGAGCGAGTTTTGAAATTGTTTCTTGGTCGTGAACTTTTTTCTACATTCTTAACGACGTTTCCGTCCTCTTCGTCTTCTTCATCATCTTCGACAGCAATTGACCTGCTTTCTTCCTCTTCTTCTTCATCCTCATCTTCGTTAGACAAATGAGTATTCCTGTTTCTACTTTTCGAAGATGATACTCGTTTGCGAGATATAACTGGAGCCACCGTCGACCTTCTTACGCTATTACTATATTTTCTGTGGACCGAATTACTTTGGACTCCGGATACCTTGTTCCCTTTCTTCGTTGATGTAGAACCAGTATTCTGGTCTTGAATTGCGTGTCTGGAAGAAAGACTTTAATCAATCTTGCTCTAAGAACGTAATTTATGATATGTTGTAAGAATCGAAAACTTACTCGTCGCCCGTCAGCAGAGTTTCTTTCGCAGCCTCGATTAAAGGATAGGGTTTGCCATGACACTTGCCGCGAAAGTCGTCATTGTCAATGGACCAAAACATAATACCTCCTAAATTTTTTTCGATTACGTATATTGATTTCTTTCTAACAATGTCCTCGTCGTCATAACCGACCCACTGATTTCCCTTAAACGCATAGGGACCCATAGCATTTGGATTTGCATGCTCGACCTCCCAATCTTCTTTTTGAATGTTTTCACAAATCTGAAAAAGGAGAATTAATTAAGAATTATAAATTCATCAACAACGTTGTAAAACTCAAAATACATAATTAAATTAAAAAATTGTAATGTTGTAAGGAGAAACCTCATAGTAAGCTAGGTATCCTTTTTCTCTTGTGGCATCCCCTTCGACTCCTGGACCATCGGCCGGAGAGCCAATATCAGTGGCATCTTCGTTGAAAAGTGTGTAAGATCTACCATAGGTTGGAATGCCGAGTACAATTTTATCTGACGATGCTCCTTCTTTGATTAAATAATTGATCGTATAATCCTGTAGCAAAGTATTAATCACCATAGATTATTGTTATTAAAAACAAAGCATAAACGTGTATAATAAATTATTATACAAGGAAAAATTTGTTTTAGATATCTTTCTTACAATAGTGAGTTCGGTGTCGTAATTGTACTCGTTATCTTCTTCTAATGGGTAAAGTGGAGCGTGGTGGTTGACGGAAGGCTCAAAAGCTGAATGATAGTCGTAAGATAACAAATTAAAGAAATCAAGATATTCATTAAGTCTTGGAATATCGTAGCCTTTCTCCAAATATTCGATACCAGCTGGGATAGCCATCGTTAGCAATAGTCGTGGTCTACCAGTTTTGGAAGATTCCCTTTCAAATTGTTCTCTCAATTCCTAGAAATATATTTTTTTAGTTACTACAACCAGGAACATTAAACTTCATCAGCTAATTAAAAGTAATGAGCACAGATGGCGCTGAAAACGTGTGTATTGTATGCCCATTCCCAGTGCCATCTCTACTATTACTCCTTAAAAATGACAAGGACCTTACACTACAAATTAAGCCAGAATAAAGTAATAGGTTTAAAGTCCTTAGCAATTTGAATGTATCAATCTTCATTATTTTATTTATGTAAAAAAAAAAACTTGCACAAAGACTTTGAATCACCTGAACTAGATTAGCGTAATTATTTTTGTCCCGTGGTTTTCCGCCATCTCTGAATGCTGGATACTCCCAATCCAGGTCCAAACCATCGAAATGATTTTGCCGCAAAAATTTCACGCAATTCTTAACAAATTCTTTACGTCTCTTCGGATCCGCCACCATTGGTGAAAATCTACTGGAACCTTCGTTCCAGCCTCCAATAGCCAGCATAGTCTTCAGGTTCTTGTTGTAAGTCTTTAAGCCGGTGAACTTCGTATATCCACCTAAAATACAATTACAATTACACAATTATCATTTAAACAATTAGTAAAGTACAAACAAAATAATCGTCACTGTAAAAGCTTGGTACCTTTCTCTATATCCTGATATTTGTCGAAAGGTTTCAGAGCATTTTCTTTGGTAAAACCGCCAAAGGCGTAAATCAAGTGGGTGCATAAATAAGGATTGATATTCTGCGGTGAGAATTTCGCCGTTCCCGGCCTATAGACTGACCAATTTGTGTAGTAACAGACGACTCTTTTTTCTGCCAGACCTGAAAATGTTTGTTAATTTAGTGAACGTTATAATGTAATTTTGAAAAAAGTACCCCTTACACTATATCCAGAAAGGTTGTCGAATTTGCTTTTCTTCGCCATTTTTAAACATCAGGTTGTCAAATTAAAAACTTTCGTTTGAAACCCTGCCGATAAGTGGCGTCACGTTCATTGACGTGTTTAGAATTAATTAAATCTCACATAGCGTCACGCGAAATCACCGGCACATTGTACGTGTTTTGTTTTGCATCAGAAGTTTCCTATATAGGCGCATTTCACTGTTTTCGTCATGCATACTTATCTACAGAAGCATCTTTTTTTTTCATGAGAAAAACAACCAGCTTTTGTCTATTCTCATTCCGTCAACATTGTCCTTCTGTTCGGAATATTAATGTCATTCTTCAAACCTCTGAGTTCTTTGTTCGCGCATCTTCCAGAAGAATTCTGTGTCTGTGTTTTTCTCTTATTGTTTTAAATCAAAGAAAAGTTGTATCAAAAATCATTATAACGTACAGGAATCTCAAATGACAAATTATTTATAAAATTATTAAAAGAATGTTTGAACTTCAAAAAAAAAAAAAAAAAAAAAAAAAAAAAAAAAAAAAAAAAAAAAAAAAAAAAAACAAAAAAAAAAAAAAAAAAACAAAAAAAAAAAAAAAAAAAAAAAAAAAAAAAAAAATTAATAAAAATTAAAAAAAAATAAAATAAAAAAAAGTAAAATAAAAAAAATAAAAACATCTATACCAAAACACTGTAGACAACAAATAATAGATAACAATATCGC
>JABFOV010001966.1:0-22014 GCA_022817685.1 Aradophagus sp. ZL-2020 | reverse complement strand
TCCATATTTAGCGCCTCGTATGGCACTGCGTTACATCTCTTGAAAGGGGGTGACTAGTTTCACTTACAAGCCCCTCGTAAGAACTTGTTAGAGCCTTGTAAGTTACTAGTGAGAATTTCTACTAGGGCAACGGAGTTGGTGAACGAATGCACAGTCTAGACTGTTACTGTAACAGTCTATTTTCAACAGTCAGACTGTACAGTCAAGACTGTTAGCATAACAGTAAGTATTGTTTGTCTAACAGTCTATTTCTCTCAGTGTATTCATAATTTCACTAAAAATTACAATTATTACAAATTTTTGCAAAACGAGTAACTCGATCTACTTAGGCAAAGTAGGATAACTATCTTCTGAGTCGGGAAATTTAATTTCTATAAAACTCTTTCAAATTTTTTTTAGCCTCTTTAACCTAACCTCATTAACCTTCTTTTACTTTAAGCCTACCTCTAGCCTCTTCGACCTCTGTTAAAATGTAATAATTGCAATCATCTTTTACCCTCATTTCGATCTTTTTTTAACTTGTCCTTCTAAATCCTATCAGTTTCTTTTTAACCTCGAAATTTTGACTCGAGTTCATCTTCGATTTGATGTTAAATATGACTAAAATATGAACCCGTCATGTTAGCGCGATGGCAGTAAATTTCAGATTGATTTTAATGCGAGTTGTGATACAAATACGCATTTGTTACAAATACATCATTGACATTTGCAAAACGTATAGATTATTTAAAATATGTTAAAAGAAAGAAAAAAAATTATAATGATTGTCGCGAGATGTTTTACATACGCGAGTAGATCGACGTGCGGTTTCACGTGCACTCGACTTCTTCATTGTGTGTAATAATTGCTCTCCGCGCAACCTACATTTTGCATTGATTTACCGCGACAAAATAAACGTACGTATCGCCAATTTGCATTAAAATTGATAAAGTAATGTATTATCCGTGTTCGAAGTATACAAGTCCCGCGTAATGTATTTGTCGAATGTAGTGTACACGCTTCATCAGCTAAAGTGATTCGTGAAAGAAATATCGAGCATCGCATGTTAAGGAGGCTCATTCGATGTCAAAGAAAATGATGCCGTTTCATGAAATTTTCAAATATGATCTTTGACAAGTGAAAATTATTGTTAGAATTGTTTCGAAGTTTCTAATTCGATAATTTTTTATCGTGGAGAAATTATTGGGTTACTTTAACATAATTTATGTTAAAGGTACTCAAAAAAAAAAATTAACATTTTATAAATAGTCAGAAAATTGTTAATAACTTTTTTTTTATCGAAGAAATCATTGATTTGTTTTTCTTCTTTTCAGCACGTTCTGTTACTTCTTTTTCACGATTCTACATACTTTACACTCGAAACATTCGCGATTAGAATGAACATCGCGTTAAACATGTTTCAAGTTTATAGAAAGAATTTGAAATTGATCAAATGTATCTTGCGGTGCTTTTAATCACTCGTTGTCACGCGACAATGGCGTGTAACTGTAGTCTTCCATCTAGCAATTGGATGGTGGTCCATTCAAGGTTAACCATTATAATTTAACCACTAATCGGAAGTTAGAAGATCACACTTCAACGACTTTTTGTTACTTCATTGAATGTTTTTTATGAAAGTTCATATAATTCAATGCTTTTTATTCATGATACTTCCGTCATAATTTTTTTCTTCTTCTTCATGAACTTCTTCATGAACAAAACTTCAATTTAAAAAGACAAATTTTAAAAATTAGTTTTGATCGAACAATGTTTGAATAAAAAAAATATATTAATGTTTATACACCTTTCAACCTTAATTTTAATTTTTTCAGATTAAATATTTTTACGTAAAATTTTGTATCTAAAAAAGATTATGATTAAAAAAGAGTAATGTTTGAAAAAGTTAATGATAAATACTGATGAAAAATGAATAAATAATCATTTATAATCGACACGCTTCGAATGAATGAAGCGTTTCACCATATTTACAGTACCCTTTCGCCCCGTGCAATCCAGTGTGGTATGTGTCGCAAACAATCGACCATTCAAACACCATTATACCGACGACTTTCTTCGGCGTCAACTAATAGCATTTGAACGGAATTGTTGGCAGTTGGCCAACTGGGCAATCAAACGAGCGATATATTGCGGTCGAATGGAGCGTCCGCTTGTTCACGCAACTTGTCTTACACGTTATTGCCAGACATGAGTGCGTGTGTAAATGCGTGTCAGTCATGAATTCGACCACGGAACTATTAATTCGATTGATACTAAACGACGAGATTGATCGTAACAACGTGAATAATTGTCTTGCCTTTCAGTTAATGAAACCTTAAGATGGTCAAAGAAATTCAATGTCAAGTCAAACTATTCAGAATATCAGAATATTGTACATTTAGTTAAAAAAAAAATTTATATATATATATATATATATATATATATATATATATATATATATATATGAATGTTTATGAATATTTTTTCTTACATTTTCTGTTATGTAAGGATATTCTTATGCTTACCGATGTAATAGACGTATATAAGTTTGTGCCATCTATCACTTAAGGGTATGTCTGGTAACCAGTCGGTCTCTTTCTTCGCTTTTCCTAATTTTAGTTTGAAAAAAAATTCTGATGCTTGATAAAAAGGGCGTCAATTGGATTTCAAATAATTATACAACGGTTTGGATTTTATTGCACTGCGCCTATTAGAATCTGCGTAACAAGGATGATCAAACGAGGGACCTTATTAAGCCGTGCTCAAAGGGATGATACCCGATTACGGCATGTACGTTGCGCGTTATCCAAACAACGGTGGCTACCAAGTTATTACCTTTGGCAGGAAGAAACACTGGCTTACGCAGATAAAATAAATTAACTCGAGTTATGCGACCAACGAAAAAATGACTTTAAACGAACAAAGACACAAGAAAAAAAATAAATATTTTAAATTAGTAATTAAAAAAATTATCGTGTATTCGTCGACTAAATAAGTTTACAGTGGTAAAGGTACCGTTAAAAGTCACGTAAATAAAAACAATTGTAAACGCAGAGGAAAAAACGAAAACAATATAGACGGCTGATCTACACTGCGTTCTTCATCAGCTTTAATGTTTACAATTTGTTTTTATTCTCGTGACTTTTAGAACCAGCTCTGATAATAAGTTGACTTTTCAGTATGGATATATTCTGAATTTATTCTGAGTAAATAAAAATTATTTGATTAGTATCAAATAGGGTATAAAAATGATGATAATTAACAAACCCAATTAATAATTATTGAATGAAAATACGTGTAGGTCGGAGCTGCTGAAGAAGAGACATAATATTGATAGTGTTATTGATACTAAGACAATATCAACAAAGCGTACACGGATCGATGAAATAGTACCAAATTATTTTGTAAATTAATTATTTTATAAGTGGCGATTATTGCGCTATTGAAAGGAAGGTTTTGTAAAAACAAAAATTTATACAATTTTTACATTTTGCAAACATTTTTCGTCTTTGTTAATCATATGAATTGTCATAAAGTAACGTGCAAGATAATTCCACTTTATCAAACTCTTACGTTTTGTGACGTAAAATAGTGTGATTTAAAACAATAATTTCCTAATTTGATTTCATTCAAATGTTCATTTCCTTCTATCTTCACTTTGATTTGAAAATACTCGCTATTGAAAATTTCATTATTAACTTCGCGCTTGGAATCTGCCGATTTACAACACGGTTTGAAATTAAGTTTGACATCATCTAAAATGTAAAATTTTACTCGAGAGTTATGGCATCTTTCGTTTATAAAATGAAATTAACAATTTCGTCTTAAAGCGATTTTAATACTCTTCCTAACATTTTCCCTTAATTTAAACAATGTTTAGCCGAGTAACTTTAATTGAGGCTCATTGGAAAATCGTGATGGCGCTGTTAAAGCAAGGAAAAAAAATGTTTAATTGTTTGGAGTAATGGGATTATAAGTTTGATGAGAGAGCACTTACATCGCCGCTGTAAACGTCGGAGGCGGAAAGTAAATCAAACGGCAGGGCAGCAACGAAATCGACGAAAAACCAGCTTTTTACATAATTGAGTGCAATTCTTTTGCCGGTGCTAACGACCTCGCCCTTCTTGTTCACGTACGTCGTTCTAAAGTTGAAAACAATATCTGAAACGGTAGAAGAGTTGCACCTTTTAATTAGACGACTCGTTAATGTCGGCGAAATTAAAAAAAAAGAGTAAATTAAAGTCACACAAACATGAAGCTAACGATGCGTTGCAAATATTCCTGTGATTCTGACAATGCATTTTCAAAGATGTAGTTTAAAAAAAATCAAGTTTCATTAAACGTAAAAACATTTTCTATTCTTATTTCAACGTGTGTTTCAAAATTAAAATTCTTGTTGCACGTCAATAGACTTTTTTATCAAACTTTTTTTTTTTTTTTGAGAAATAGCATTGTCACAAAGTCTTTAATAAATATTCTTTCACCCAAACAGATTTCCGACAATTCATCTTTCAAACTTTAATATATTTAAAATTTTGTACTATTTTGACGTTTTCGTGGTTAATTTGACTAAAAATTTATAAAATTTATTTATTCATTTAACCCAATTATCTATCTATAACAAAGATGTGATTTGCTGTCAATAAATAACATCTGAAAATACAAGATATCTTCATGTTGCAAGTGAATTCTTGTGTCATTCATTTTTAAAGTTGAATGAAAGGATTTATCATAACTGTTTTCTCTGTGAAAAACTGTCAAGTTCGACTTTTAAAAGCTCAAAACTTGTTCGCATGGAAAGATTGAAAAAACGGCGTAATTAAATTATGCGAAAGCAGCATGGAAAAATAGGAGTGACTATCAAAGTTTGATACTGCCGTATTTTAGAGGGAAAGATCGCCTAATAAGATGAGCTATAAGAAATCGTTGATATAATGATACGATATACACATGTTTTACATAGTTATTCACGGCGAATATCACGACAATGTATCTTAAGCTTCGGGAAAATATGTCTTAAGAAGGACGGTTATCGAAAACGGGGGGAAAAAGATATTGATTGGGGAACGTATTCGCGTCTTATGCATAAAACGTAGGTTAAATAAATGTGTGCATCAATATTCAACGATCATACAAAGCAACTTCTTTGCAATTTAATGCTATTCGTTTTGCAGATTATTTTTCTAACTTAATAAAATGTGTCGTATCTTAACTTCGAATGCTTCAATCTGTAACATTCTCTTACAAAAAAGAAAGAAAACGTCGTGATGAGTTTGCAGTTTCCTACTTATCTTAAACGACTTGTAAGTACTTAATTACGGAATTTCATAAACGAAACGAAATAATTTTTTCCCCTTTGCAAATTATTCATGCAACCTGAAGAACGAATTACTTGCGTCGCGAATAAATCGACCACTTGAAAGTTTAGGACGCGAAAATTTGAAAACAGTTACGTTATGAAAAGTAAGTCTTCTTCTTTTACTTTTGTTTACGACAGTAATTTGCAGCTCGGTGTAATTACGTAGCAAGTTTCCCTAATGCAATTAACATTTCGGCTGCGATCTTTTCATCGGAGCAAGGGGAGTTTGTTTAGTTTATTAATTAGCTTCAGTGCAAGCGAAGTAGGCTTAGATGGGACGCTCACCTGTGATGAAAATTAATTCAACGACGATGTCACTGAGCATTGTAGGCCTATCGATATTGATAAAACTTGCGTTATAAGGTACTACGACTGCTACGTAAATTGTAGCGATGAGGATCAGCCAATCCCAGCATGTTTTAAATCCTCCGTAGTGGCTCAAGATGAATTGAGATCTTTTTATAGTTGTCGTTTTATATTCAGGAAGAGGCGCTTGTGTAGAATGAAGAAGAGCCTGAAATGTTAAAAAGGTATTGTTTCTTTTACTATCAAGCACACTAAAATGTCGGTATAGCCTAGTAAAAAGAACATAACACGAAGGAACTGTAAAATTTACAAAACCATTGCAGAGGCTCTTATTATTTCAATTCGTCTGTCGTGCATCATCTTTATTAACTAGTAATATCAAATAATATCCCAGGATTGTAACAGAAATATTACATTATTATATATTTTTTTGCAACATGTTTTGTTGAAAAAAAATCATATTACTGATTTAATTTCGTCAAGACAGTTTATTATCATTTCAATAATAATTCTCTTCTTCGTGAACGAACCGAAAACGGTAACTCTTTATTTAAATAAACTCTACAAAAAAAACCACTCGATTAAAAAATTTTTTTCTTAGCATTCGTGAACGTCTGATCATCACCATTTTACAAAACACCTTTAAATATTTTATCATCGACTTTAAATTTTAACAGTGCATCGATCGCGTACAATCAAAGGTAAAATGTTTATTTTTAAAGACGCATTGTACGAACATCTAGATATTTCACACTTCACCGCTCTAAAGTTGCATTGAAATGCAAAATAGTGAAAAAGAAAAAGGAAAAAAAAAGAAGGAAGAAGCTCCTATTGCGACTTATTACTTTCCTCAGAAAAGCTTTGTTTGTAATACGATGAACGCCTCAGTTGGAAGACGTTTCATTCTCATACGGCCTATTTATTTAATGTTGTCTATGTGCGTGAGATACCAAACACTGGAAGTAAGCACCCGATGTCTTTGATCAGCGACACTGCTTTTAATTCTGACTTATTCTGTCCATTGCTCTGCATTTCAAACGAGCTTTTGCTTTTGCTCGTTCACAAGAACAATGACTATCTCTTTAGTTTTCTCACGGTACATTGTAATATGGACTTATTGTTTAACGTTTCAGATAATTCATTTCATCAGATTCTTTTAAATACATTACGTTTATTAAAGATTTGTTCACTGTGTTGTTGAAAATAAAGAAAAAGGAAAAAATAGCGACTCGTAAGTATTGAAAACATTCATTTAAGACGAGGATAAAATTTCCAGTAGAAATCGTGAAGATTAGTAGTTTTTCTTCACGAGAGACAATGTTTTCGCTGAAATTATTATCAAAGTATATCTTGATGTATGAAACCCACGTATAAGATGTATTGGATATCAACGCATTTGGACACATTTCATTATAGAATTTGCTGTAAAAATTTTGATTGATTATACACAAAGATTTTATTTTCATTCGTAATCACGAAAAAAATATTTTGTATTCTTATCGATGTTTATAAAAAATAAGAAATTTGATAGATTTGATTTTTCACCTTATTCATCTACAAATTTTGTTCCGCAATGCATTTCATACAAAATTTCTCTCACAGTTATTTTAATATTTCGAATTTTCCCGAATTAAATGTCGTAAATCCCAATCATTCTTTCGAAACTTTTAATTCAAGTCTCTTAAAACCAGGCGATAAATTTTGCCATCACATTCAAAAGCAGGAGCACGAATTTTGCATTTGTTTTTTAACAACTTGAAATTGTTGGAGCGCCTTCCTTATTCGCTGCATTCGGATACGAGTTCACACGCATTGTTACGTTTAATAAAAGATGGGAAAAGTTTCGCGCACGAAAATAATCAATGCAGCCTGGACGAATGTGCGGGATCCATAGGGTTTTGGTTTTAGGACGTCGTTAAAGTTGCTTTCATCATTTTGTCCTTTTCTTTTTTCATTCTGCGCGCCCAGAGAGAAAGAGGGCGCCCTCTTTGCGGGAGACCTCGTTCCCAATCTGAATGGAATTTCGTCGCTTCTATTTCCCTTAATAAAGAAAAACTCTTAAGGGATTTTTACGACTGAGACCTCACGAAAGCCCGAACGTCTTCCGTCTCGTTCGTTTGTCTTCTGTCCTTTTCCTCATTTCGTCGCCGTCAATTCCAACCCCCGGTCATATTTCAACGAGATAATGCAAATGTGCCACGCGCTAAACTAATCGTATATCATCTCAAAGCCACGTTTCTTACGGAACAATATCGATGCCCGGATGGAAAAACAGCGTGATACATAAAACTTAACGCCCCGTTGAAATTCGCCTCCAGTGCGGCCAATGAATTTTTGGCGGCCCGCGTTAGGAAACTGGCTAACTTTATCGCGAGGACCTGGGTCAATCGTAGGATTAATATTGCGTGAAGATAAGTGGTTTGACATGTTGTAAACATGTTTAAAACAACAAAATCGATTACTTTTGTTCTAAGTAGATCAACCGATTAAAAAAAATGTCTTTGTACTTTGACAATAGTACCAACGTATTCTAGCGAATTTTCCTTCATTTATCACAACAACTGAATTTGACTTTTTTTTTTATTACAATTCAAGTCTACAGTCATGGATTTAGGGCGTTTTTAATTGTTGCTGCTGAATAATGAATTATTATAAATATAATCACGTCATTCTTTGATAATTGTAGAATACATTGAAAGAACAAAATTTAATTTCTGTTAAATGGCTTAGCCCGGCTGATCTCCCTCGTTTAGTTAATATTGGAAAAAGAAATAGCCTTAATTATTGAGTTTTCTCAGTGTGCATCGCTGTCAAATTCATCGATTTATTTTTATCCTATAATTACACTGTCGAAATAGAACTGAAACATAATTTCTTCTTTTGGCTCTGACGAAAAACTTGGGCCATCATTTTTCTTCATGATGTGAATACGATTTAAAATTTTCGTTTTAAATACTCGTGGAAAGTAGAAACGGAGACGTCTCGTACTTATTTTGACGACGACTTTACGAAATTTTGCTGTAACGCAGTTATAAAACAATCTTTGTGTAGTCGAGCGCCCGAAGGGCAGTTGCAGTGCGCGTTATGTCAACTGCATTGTCCCGTTAATATCGTTTTTATGAGCTGATGAATTTTTCTTACGTTTAATGGGCTTGTGACCTTAATCCCGAAATACCTGTCGGCAGCGCGCAGCTTTGTAAATTGTATTGTTTGCAGGTCGAAGAACTGAAGATTAAGTTAATTATTAATTTCCTCATTCACTCAACTCAAGAGTTATTTGATGAGACATTTGATACCTAAATTCCAAAGCCAGCGTATTAACGTTACTTCAGTTTGTAACGAATTTATTTGCTTTATAAATTACGGCCTTTTGGTTACCCGAGCAGATTATCTTTCGAAATAATATTTTTTCGTTTTAAACGTAACAAAAGTTAACGGGTCAATCTAAAGCGACGAGTTTCACGAATCGGAGTGCGCAACGTATCTCCGGAAATATGTTTCTTACATTGTTCAATTTGAGCTTGTGTTTGCTGTCTGGCTTGTAATGACCAGACAGTTGATACAAAACTGCCCGACTTCTCCTCCGTCCATGTCTGATTGCTGCTTCGATGTCAGCATTTTCCTCGACATCTGCAATCAAATGATTAGTTTTTCTTAATTTATCATTCAAACACTTTAATATATTGTTCAAAATAAAGTTATTCTAAATTTATATTCTTAAAACAACTATACCACCGCTGTCGTTATGAAATTGGAAAAAAAAAAAAATTAAACGAATTTATGTTTCATAAGAATTTTTTGGTGCAGTAATGTAATACAATTGTTTTTAGAATATTAATTAATTAAATTGTAAGCAAGCAATCCTAATTTTACAATGTATACTGTTAAAAATGTCACAAATTCAATCCAAATACTGAAAGTCCGTTTTAAAGAGGTCAATTAATTTAATGGAGTAATGTTGAAATAACGCTGACGTAATAGTTAAGATTCGTATGTTTGTTAATTAATTTCAATGGGCAAATGTATCCCGCCTGTAAAAGTAACAAGTCTGGATGACACGCACAAGCCAGCCTTTTGCCAGACATACGCCGTACTATTTATTGCCAGATTACTTTGTCTGGCAACAACGTGGCATATATCTGGCAGGAAGCTGACTCGCGATTATGATACAGACTTGTTACCAGACTGATGCCGAACTCATGCCAAACTAATGCCAGACTTATTTTTGCACGCGGAATACTGCTAAAAATATACGTAAATTTTTTTAAATGTTCAATATATCTCTATAATTAGATTTAAAGAAAATTTACGACTTTTTAAAAATATTCTGAACTTGCGGTACTACCATTAATAATTCAAGAATTTTCTTTAAAATACATAAAAGTTTATGAATTTGTATAAAAATTCTTCGAATCAGTTTCATGTTTGTAAGTGAAAACAAAATTTCAGTAAATGTACCATAAAATAGTAGCGACATTTTTAACATTATACGTGAATTCTATTTAATGTAAAAGTACTTGAAATTTAATATAAAATTTATAGTAGTGTAGATTACTAATGAAAGTAATACTGTGATTGGATTTGACAGTTGAAGCACTACAATTGTTTATTTTTTGATATAACTACAGAGGCTTTTCTTACAATCTGAGATAGTTGAATTGGCTATTCACGTTTTCATTTTGAACCATTATGTTTCCGCAGCATTTGAAAGTTGGCAAACAAGATTGCGAAAAAATTTGCAAAACTAAAATCGAGTTGAGATTTTTTATTAACTCCGTCAAGAACAAAATCGGGTACAGAACGAATATGTTTCTTAATTGAAATCGACGGTTTTGTAGAAGGATATCAGTATTTCGATGATTTGATTAAGGATGGAAAGTTATGTACCTTTCCTCGCATTGACCCAGAAACGTTGACAAAGTTTAATCGAACGCTTATGATTCAAAAGTTTGAGGTCCGGCTTATTTACGCGAATCAATTGGAAAGATAATATCGGGACAATGTCATTTTCTGCATTCCGGTATGTGGAAGTTAGCTTAGACTAAATCCCGGCAAATCTTGCCAACGTGCTTTGTCGCAGTTGGTTGAAGAGCTGGACAAAGCTAGAAGAAAGTGGCAAAATCCAGGGCGCTGATATTGTGCAGTGAGACAAATTAGAAAATCGAAACAATAAATCATACTGACGGATTCCATCGTGTTTCGTCCTGCTGTTGAAATTGAATTACAATTAAACTGTTTAGGACATGAACAATTTGCTACAAGGTGTTTTTGTCAAAGATAATTCTAACGATGTTAAGCCAGTATAAATAAATAAAAAAAAAAATGTTATGAAATATACGTTAAATAAATACAATGTCGAACGGAAATAATTGTGCCAAGATTTATAGAACATTATTATATCATTTTTTATTTTTTTTTTATCGAAGAAGTTAATTTTTGATCGACATCTATTTCAAAGCAATTCTTTTTAAATCCAACTGTTCGATCAGCGATTAATAAAGCAAATGTGTCACTGAATTGGTGCAATTTACATAGAAATTAAATCGAAAAATTAACCGTAGTGGAGTCAGACAATGGCGAAATTGAAATGATTTCCATTATCACTTCAGATACTGTTGTAATCGACAAAAGCTCAAAACAAGTTTTATTTGGACGGATTACCACGTTGGTTAATAACATGACTATAAAGTAAAAATATTTAATCGCGAAGATGAGTCAAAATATCTAGTTACGTTGGCAATCATGCTTTCGATTTGTTTTTTGACGATTTTAATAGATCTAAGAAAACAGGAAAAACAAAAATAACACGAAACAAAGAAAAGAAACAAAGAACGTAATGCATTTCAAATCGACGTCATTTTATAATGTTCCGTTAATTTCATTGGCTGAAAATCAATATGTTTTATTGATATACATTCTCGCAAATTTAATACCGGTATCATCACGGATAAATTCGTTATTTGTACTTGATTGTATTTTCTGAAAATTTGAAGAGGATGACATAATGAGTTGATAATTTTAATCTGTAACATTTTACCTCATACATAAATGCTTTAGAAAAAATCGAATTGTAATATTTTGAAACTTCCGATTGCAGTTTTGGAACATTTTGGAATGTTTTTGATCTCGTGAGCTCTGTAAATTTCCAGCATCTCAATACTTTAGACAATTCAGAATGATATGCATTCAAAAGATTCAGATCAATATCAGCATTTTACATTCGAATCATTGGGAAAGTTTAATAGTCTCAAATAACATACGTTTACTCCTATGAGTTAGTTTAAACGCATGATTAAAAGTGTTAATTCAAATAGTGGCAATAATTTAAGTTTTAATTATAATCGTATCTCATATTCCGCTGGTTATTGTTATTTTAATGGATGTATTGGATTTAGAGTTATTCGATCGCGTAAACTAATTTTATACCAATTTATTTCAATTAGAACAAATATCGCGGTAAAAGTTCTCCGGTTGTTCATTATGTGTCTCATTTTAAATCAGATTGCGATTACAGGCAGGTATTTTCGTCGCTAATTGAATAATGCTTGGTTAATTATTTTCGGGATTAAGGATTGCATCGTTGCAATTTTCATAAACAATCATCAAACTGATTGCTAAAATATACGAACTCGTATTATGTGGGAGTGAAAACGCAAATCACAATATTTTACTGGAAATCGTCGTTCTTATGCAAATTCACATATTTTTATTCATGAATCAATATTTTAATATTCAATAAATCAATATTTTAATATTTGTTGCTGCCCATTTTTGTGAACGTTTTAAGGTTTATAATTTTACAACATTTTTTTCTTCTGTTAAATAAAAAAAAAAAAAAACTGCGTGCTCATAAAAATTTTATATCTGTCATTATAATAACGTTAAAAAGTTGCATTATCATAATTTATGCATGATGGTCAAAAAAAATATAATTACCAAATATTATACGAATCTAAATTTTAAATCAGGGTAATGTGGGTCAAACGCCGTCGTTAAATAGTCTAGCCCAACGAAACGCGTCACTATATGTTAAAATATTCGATTTATTAGAACATACATATTGTTTGCAAATCCACAATTAACACTAATTTTTTCTTCACGTATATTTTGAACCAATTTTTTGTACGTTTTCTTTAATCTGTAAAATCTTCGATTTCAATTTTTTCTTGTCCGAAACATTTGTCTTTCTTTGAGAGGTCATTTGTTAGACGCGTTTAGTAATACTTGGGATTTCGTTCATTAATTTCGTTGTTATTCAAGTACGACGTTAATTGATATTTTACTTTTCTCATCTTTTGTTTTTTATACTTTTTGCACGCTCGAAGTCGTTAATTAAGATCTCAATGAAAATAGTTACTGTCAATGATTATTAGAAGAATGACATATTCTATTCAAAACGAATCGAAGGTTCACAGTTTATTTGATATTTTTGACATTTATGCTGAAAGTTGTTTCTAGAGATTATACAATGTTATCAACATTTTACATCGCGATTTCATAAGGTTAGTTGCAGTATTTGATTTATTCGATATTTTAAAATTGTAGTATTTGTTTGTGTATACATTTTTGCAAAACTACTTGGTTGAATTTTGTAAAAAAAAGCATTGTTCATAGAAAATACTGATTAATCATATAAAAGCGAAGGAAAATAAAATTAAATCTGAAAGCTTTTCTTCAGTAATACTACAAAATCATTGTGTGAATAGCATTGTTTTTTCTCTACCTCAAGTTCTAAAAGTAGAAGGGTATTAGTTACATTCGAACAATGATAAGTGGTGTGTAAAAAAAAAGAATGATACATACCTGTATCACGTAACGAATTTTGACTACCTGCGGATTCGGTGATGTCTTTATGCGATGCCAGGAACAGGACGACATCACCGTTTTCGTTTTTGATTGGCACAATGTCAAGTAGGCAGTTGAATGCGCAGCCTGAAAGGAATAAATACAAAAAGTGATTTTTCATTAATTAATTTACAACTAAATATTTTACAAAATTATTGCCTTAAGATAATCAAATATTATAAAAGTAAATGAACAAAGTAATAAATAAATCATAAATAAAATAAAACTCAGATGTCACTTTTAAATGTTGAACTTCAATGTTCAAATTTTAACATCAATGTTGTTGAAAAGTTACAAAATGTAATTGCAATGAAGTGCAAATTAATTACAATCTCTGCGAGATGAATTTTGAGATTCATGAAATCAAACGTGATATTCACGGTTTAGGTTTCAAGGTGTATTGATTCGATCAAAAAATTAACATTTTTTGAACATCTTCGCATAAAAAAGTGTTTCTCCTTCATTTTTTAACGATCTAATCCCATGAGACTATATAAATTAAACAGTACAGTACACGGTTTCTACCCGTATTTGGATTCTATCGCATGATATCTGAATTTTTAAAGCCGACGTATTCGTGTTCATCGATTATTTATAGACCCTTTATGTTCTTCGTACGGCACAAACAGTGGCGGATTACTAATTTTGCCGCCCACAGACCTGACAATTTTGCCGCCTGTAGAAAATGACTAACTCTTGTATTTGACAAATTTTTATTTTTATGGTACACTCCATATAATAATTTGTTTATTACATTACATAATTGTACACTTGTACTATTATAATTAACAAAAGTAACAATTCTCGTCATTAAATATATCATTTGAATCATTAAAAAAAAAAGTTTGTGATAAAATTAAAATATCATTAAAAATATCATATATTTCAATAACAAATGCAAATATATACTTAATATAATTATGAAAGATGCTTTTTACGTGCTTTTTGTTGCGCAAACTCATCAATAATTGTTGACAAGTTGATTTGCTCCAAAAATACATTTTCGACACAAAGAATAGCTAATGAATTAAGACGTTCTTCTTTCATTGTTGATCTTAAATAATTTTTTATTCTTTTCAAGCACGAAAAGGAGCGTTCCGCTGTACAGTTTGCTGCAGGTGTACATACAAACATTCGGAGTGCAATATCTACATTAGGATAAATGTGCTGCAATTCTTCTTCACGCATCCATTTGCTTAATGAAATTAGATTTGTTGGCTTAATTTTTGGATTAACAGTTGTTAAATGTGATTTCAAATGCACTAATTCTGCAACAATTGTTTCTTCAATATCTTCGGGGAATTCCGACTGCAAATGTTCTCCAGCTTCTTGTAAATCAGCCAATGATAAATTTTCTATTTGAATTATCGACTTAAATTTTTCATTAATGCCCAAGTATGCGTGGCGACGTTTTTCCAATTCGACTATTAAATTATCATTAATGACTAAAAAGGTATTAACTCGAAAGAGGTCTCTTACTTCGAATTCAACTTCATTATCTCTCGATTCATCATAGTGTAACTTCCTTCTTTTCATTCGTTTCATCTCGTATTCATATGAACTGATATGTGACATTTCTTTGGCTTTATCCTCGAAATATTCAAATCTATCTCGATTAGTTTTAAAAAGAGCAACTAGAGAATCATATAATTCAATAACAGTACTCAAATCAATGTTAACCTCTTGTAACTTTTTGTTAGTTGTATTTAAACGTTCTAAGATGAACCCCCAGAATTGCGTCATAAAAGCAGTTTCGAACCGTTCAAGATAAGAAATAATACCTCTAGCTTCGGTACGAGTTAAAGATTTTTGCAATGAATCACCTTCTATTGTCTTAAGTGCTTGTAAAACGTTTGATGTGTGATTCTTTAGGGTTTGGCATGCGTCATCTCGTGCAGACCATCGCGTAGAAGAGAGATTTTTAACAGTGGCTGAAGTCGATTCTCTTTCAACAGAATTTTCTAAAATTTCCCACCTCGCAGTTGATGCACTGAAGAAATTGAACAAATTTTGGAGCATGAGAAAAAATCTTGTAGCTTCTGAACAGCATTCAGCCGCATTTGTTCCAACAAGGTTGAGGGAATGAGCTGAACAAGGAATGAAGTCAATTTTATCATTCACTTTTTTCATTCGTGCTTGAAGTCCTGTATATTTACCTGACATATTACTTGCGTTGTCGTAAGATTGTCCACGACAGTCTTGAATATTAAGACCCTTAGACTTTAAAAAAGAAGTAATAGCATCGAATAACTGTTCAGCTTTATGGTCAGTATTTGGTAAAAATTTCAAGAATACTTCGTTAGGTAAGCCAGTCTTTTGAATATATCTAATAACTATAGAAAGCTGATCTATATGTGATATATCAGGTGTTGAATCAACAATTATAGAAAAATATTTTTCCGCTTTAATGTCCGTGATTATTTTTTTTTTCTACGGCTTTTGCTAGTAATTGAAGAACTTCTTCTGCTGTAGTTGAGGACAAATAAGACACATTTCCTTTTCCACATTTACCATACTCAGCAATATGAGTTGCTAAAAAGTCGTTGAATTCCGCAATCGTTTCGAGCAACATCATGTAGTTACCATTGTGAGCATTTCCAAATTTTTCGATATGCCCCCGCAATGGTAATCCTCTTGAAGCAAGAGTTTTTATAGCTACTGTGATTCGCTTAAGAACTTTTCTCCAGTAAACCGTTTCTTTTTCTAATTGTTCACATAATTGTTTATTTATTTGACCTGCAACACGACCTCTTTCTTTCAATATAGTCACACAATTTTTATGCAAAAAAGAATTTTCATGTTCTTTAAGAGAAGTGTGTGCGTTTTTCCAATCATTGAAACCTTCTGAACTTAGTTTCACTTTTTTCTCAGAATCATTTACAAATAAAAGGCAAACACCACAAAACACATTTTTTACTTTCTGAATACACCAACCAGGACCTGTCAATTTTTTCACCATTAGCGAGTACGCTTTCAAACATATTTAATGTTAAATATCGATTTTTTCCATCGTTGTATTCTCTTTTAGACATAACAAAATCTTTATCTTTATTTTGTCGAAAACCGTGTCTTGCTATATAATCACGAGTTGTTTCGTTTATTAGCCACATAGCTGGATCATCATCGACGTGAAAATGAACGATTATAGGTTGAGAGTTTTCTGTAGGTGCCACGTTATCTGCGTTTATTTGCGTTGAAGTGTCTACACACAATAAAGATTCACTTAAGTCCCTTAAAACAAAAATTTTAAACAAAAAACATATTAATAATTTAAATTAGCCTTCTTCTACTTTAAATGAACAATTACCTATTTTTTTATCTTCTAATTATAAAATTAATTTTAAATATGTTTTTTTGCATTGCACGGAAAAATCAGTTTAAAATAACTCCAGTATCGATGATAACCTTAAAATTCAAATTCAAATTTTTTTTATTTTGAAACAAAATTAAGAAATTTTGTCTCAACATCGGTAATTAGGTTACAAATTTCGAACTTCAATTTAATATTTTAAGGTTAGCATTTGACTCTGCTGCATGTTTTAAACTGTTTTTTTCCGTGTGCAAAAAAAAAGAGAAAGCCTACTTTGTAACTAAAATATTTGTATCAAGCGAAGGTTTATCTTCGGATTGGACTATCTGTTCTTTGTCGTCGTGTACAGGTCTAAAAAACACATCAATTTTTTTTGAACAATCGACATCTTTCTTTACTTTTTCTTCTTTTTCCTTTTTCAACTTTGCGTATTGATAACCACTAAGTCGCTTTCTTCCATCACTCATTTCGATAATTAAATATTAACAAAACTAGGATTAAACTAAATAATTACAAAGTGTCGTAAAGTTAATAACTTTGTTTCCTACACAGAAATCTAGTTTCATTAAACTCTTACACTTCATAGTATCAACAAAAAGTTTGCAGCGCCTCTACCGAGGGGAATTATAAGTCCGTCAGAATAAACCAGAAACGAAACGGGAACGGTAGTAGATTCAAATGTGATACAAAACGTTTTAGCAAAAAAAAATTTTTTTTTTTTTTCAAATACTTTTTAAGGGATGTATTAAAAATGATTATTATAATAAGTGAAATAAATAAACTTATTTAAATACATGTTTCCGCGCTTTCCTCGCAATAAAATAATTTTTATATGACTATTTTTTCCGTATAATTATATATTTCGTTATATTTTTTTGTGAAATTTATTGATTAAATCAAAAAGAAATTTGTTAATTAAGATCCTGGAATACTTAAACATTATTGCCACTTTATAAGGTTATAATGTCATTGTTTTCATTGTAATGTAATGTAATGTAAAAATGTAAAAAAAAAAAAAAAAAAAGTGTAATGTCATCATCATTGTAATGCCATTTGCCTGTATATTAAAGAGAAAATGAACACGAATTGAAAAATTTTATATACAGTTTAAAATTAGTCCGTTTCGTAAATTTGCCGCCCCATAAAATTGTGCCGCCCGAGGCTAGTGCCTAGTGTGCCTGTGCTATAATCCATCACTAGGCACAAACTAAATCGGGAATTAAACGTGTTATCAAGGAATTAGAAAACGATGCCACTTCGCTTTCGAAGGATGCTGTTGACATGATCAATTCTTAACCTTATGTTTTATGTCGCGAGCTTTTAATTGATTGATCTTTGGTAAATGAGTTCGAATCCGACTTAACTTTCAATCAGCGAATTCTTTTAACTTGATTTTTTTGACCTAATACTTTTATACTTGTTCAATTAAAAAAAAAAAAAAAAAAAAAAGAAAAGAAAAAAATAGAAATTTGAAATAACATCCTTATGAGATTGGGTAAATGGTAAAAGAACTCTGCTGGTTTTGTAAGCACGAAAATAAGTTCTCAAATCGGTATAAATATATTTTAATTAATTATTGATCGACAGTATTTCTTCGTGTCTTAATTAGCTTTAAGTTATTTTTATCTACTGGGTTACAGTCGAATCTCGAAGACTTTGCATCCGTACATATTTGTTCTTTAAATACACGTATAAAAAAAGAAAACAACGGATAATTCGAAGGATCGATTGTACTCTGAATAGTGTTATTTTAAACAAAGAAAATATTGCACAAAGGTGATACTTTCTTACAGGATTATTTTGTTGAATAATAAATATTTAAAAAGTTTAGGTAAAAAAAAGTGAGAGTCGAGTCGGAGTACTTTTGTCTTTCGTATTGAAATCATCATTTTATTATAATTCAAAAACTTGAATTTCCATTCAAACAAGTTTGTTTTGTTCTACTACAAAATTGATTTTTTTTTTTCAACGTGGCATTTCACTTATGATAAAATAGAAATTCTTTTATCAAAATTTAGTTTATATTTAGCCAATAGTTTTAGGCGAAGAGCACTTTGAAGTAACAAATTCAGAAGGCTTCGTTTGAATCGTTTTCCTGAATACGCTAAATTACTGTATATAGGTTGTAGTACCATCGAGGAAAATTTGTTCTGTACTGGTACAGTTTTTATTTTCTTTGATATTATTTTTTGCCATTAATTAAGATGCCAGAAGTGTAGCTGCAAGAGGTATGTATTCGGGGAAGCTTTAAATTTAAATTTGCAATTCATATGTAATGCAGGTTATATCGAACGCAAAGTAAATGGAATATTTACTCAGTATGTTCTTTAATCAAATTACGGAATTAGTTGCAAAGTAAATTTCGTATTTATTACCAAACAGCGATGTCTCATCAAGAACAGTTACAATTTTAAATATTAAGATATATAATAAAAAATGGCATGTTAAATGTGGAAACATATATAACAAATATATGATGTTTGGGAGAATAAATAACGAATTAGAGAATAATATTATTATTCAAGGGAAAACATTGAGTAAATAATGTTGTTGTGGATTTAATGTAAGAGACAATGCTCTCAAATATCTGAAAACGACATTCAAAACGGTATGTCGTATAATACTAGATAGTGCGCGCGATTTGCATGTGCCTGCAGCTATTTGTTTATTTGTTACAATTTTGACAAATGTAGATTGAAAAATGCAAATTTCCCATTCTTTCTAGTTCTTGCAATAAGACGTAACTCACAGCTAATTCCTGTGTCTGATCTGACACAGGAAAGAATGGTACCTAGGCAGTCGTACATTGTGAATATTCCAGTATATATTTATGTGCGTGACAGAAACTTTTTTTCCGCGTTCGGTCTACCGAAAAGTCAACTGAAGAATTTAATTTAGTCAACCGAAAGAATTTACTTTAAACAAATAACCATTTTGGCATTCGTTCATATCAATATCCAAATAAGGAAGGTTTAAATACAGCATTCATGTTTTGTTTCGGCAAAGTGTGTAATCTCATACGACCGGATAACGTTATACGAATTCTCGTCTCGCAAATACGAAAAGCTTTTCCTCGAAAACCGCTTTATATTAAAATAGAATTTAATCATGCACGTGGCAGTTTAGCTTTGCATTTATTGGTGAACGCTGATATTCTTGCGTTGATAATCGTCGTTCCGTTTTATTAAATGATACGTCAAGACCTTTTAATTAGTAGTTGTTGCTTCGTTAAAATTTATAATAGTTCACTGTTAATCATTGTATAGTTTTGAAAGAACGCGGGACTTTGTGTGCGTTGACAACTAAATCTATTTAATTAAATCTTGTTGGAAATTGAAAGGCAAACTTTCTTGAGACGATACATGTGAAAAATATCAAACAACTTTGATCGAAAGTATACAAGCTGATCCTTTTAACGTGTTGCTTCTTCTTTCATAACAAATCGCAGTTACACTGCGTTCTATACAAGTAAAATTTGATTGAAAAATTTTATAGTGATTGTAAATATAAAATATATTGATGTAATTTATGCATATATTTATTTATTTTCATCACATATTCAATATAAAATAAAACGTTAAAAAAACATGGAATTTTTTTTTAATCTGAGGCAAAGTTTGCTAAATGTTATTAATAAAATATATAGTAAAATATTTATATGCAGATATTCATGACGGTAACAAGTTACTTTAGAAATCAAGTATGTGAATACATTTCAAAAGGTATCTATGTTATTAAAATTGACATGTTGAAGTGCTACTTTAATCCTTAGCAGAAGAATCGAAATTCATCAAATTTGACTTGATTTCAATGCGAGCATTGATAGTTAGAAGCGTAGCAGTCAGAAGCGTAGCAGTCAATCTTGAAACTCGGTCTGTGACGTAATTGGAAAATTGGAAAGAAAAAAAAAGAAACATTCTCTTTGCTAATTCATTTAAAAAGGTTCTGAACGTTGCTCGTCTTTAAGTAATCTTATTAATGAAAAGAAATGTAATGAATTAAAAAGATAAAGGAATGAACGACGACCGTTAATTGGTAATAATATATTAACCCATCGTTTATTATTTGTCTATAATGACAAAACGTATGGTGTGATCTGAAAGTGTGAGTTAGAGTTTTAAAAACGATCAAATCAATACGGATTTAAAGCGAAGAAGTCGGTAAATGTGAAATGTCTGAAATATATTTGATCGTAAAAGTCTGCGGGTAAAATACTTGAGGTGAAATATCATTTTAAATCCAAGTTTATGCATTCAACGTTGCAGCGAATAATGTTTTTTGAAAATTCGTAAGAGTACTTTGCCATTGAAAAAAAGAAATAATTTTAATGACACGAGGGAATTAATAAATCCTAAACTTTTGATATAAAAGTTAATGTAAGATGAAATCTTTATAATTATTTAAATAGAAGGCCTATCTGTATAATACCATAGGCGGAAACGGAGGGATAAAAAAATTGAAATTAAAGAAACCCGCGAGTCATTTACTGATTGTTACGAGGTCTTATTCAGCGTTCTCATTCTTCAATAAATTGAGTTTCCCGCAATTGAAGTTGTCTTTGGAATGTCCACAATTGACTGAATTAATCATAATTCTGGCATAATTTCGAGTTGATGGAGACACGCTTTTGTTTACGCCGAAGACGCCTCCAATATCATTACCCCGAACGTGTTTAAGGAGAAGTCTACTCGTTTTGATTTCTCTTCTTCGTCACGTCGCCGAGTGCCGCAAGTCAATTTAACCTCGACATTACCCGCGTGCTATTTAACTATGCCAAAACTTCTTTATGACATCAATTAACTGGTTATTAATATCTAATCATCATTGCATGAGATTTTTTTTTTCAAGTTTTTATTACTGGACAAGTGTTTTTTTTGTTTTTTTTTAATAAATAAAATAAATTTAATAAATAAATAAACGTGCGCTGGGCGCGCACTACGGATCAATTAAAAAAAATGTTGATCTCAATTTGGTAACCCGCGTGGAAAAAAAAGGTCTGGTTTTAGTACGGAAACAGTATGGCAAAATAGTACGGCAGTAGTCTGGGCCATACTACATCCATACAAAAAAAACAGTCCGGGCTACCCAGACTAAAACAGTCTGGGTCAATCGAAAGATCCAGACTAATTTTGGACTAAATCCCAGACTGAAATAATCTGGCTACAGTCTGGCGAGGGCAGAAGTAAGATCTATACAGTAGTACGGCAACGATCAGGCA
>JABFOV010001965.1:0-22016 GCA_022817685.1 Aradophagus sp. ZL-2020 | reverse complement strand
CTCCATGCGTACGCCCTGTCGACTCCCCTCACACGACTTCCCACACACCAGTTCGCACAATCCACACTTTTATATCATCATCATATTGCCGCGCTGTTCTATCTCACTAGTCCACTACCTTCTGCTTTTTTTTTTCAAACCATAGACGGTAACAGAAGTGTAGAGGAGTACCGTGGGCCCGGAGCTGGGTATAAGAGAAAGCCTACCCCCCCCCCCCCCCCACACACACAAAACCCACCCGCCCAGCACGTTGCAAAGCTGCCCTCCCTATCATCGTCTCGCAAGTCTTCGTTCCAGAGACGCGAATTTGAAAAAGAATCGATTTGTTTTATCTCCAACTGCAGCAAATTGAATCCGTAATCTTGAATCATTTGGCAACATCCACCCCGTCCGGTTTTCAAGCGAAATTGATTCATGCGCTTTTATTAAGCTTCCTTTCTCGTCTAAAAATAAAGGCCAATAAACGCGCGTTTATTTGCCGCTGCGAAAGTCTGAAAATGTAAACGCTGGATTTCGTTTAGCTTGTATGAGGATTGATATGTGAAGGAGAAACGAACCGATCGAATTGTGTAAGACGTGAAATACTGGGGAGGGCGTGGGTGTCGGCGATTTGGCAGTTGCCTCCCGCGTTAAAATATTGCACCAAGACGTACGTATGCATGAAGAATCGATCGTAAATGTAAACGTTAATGAAGAATTTTCGATAATTGACGCGAGTTAAATCGAGGACGTGTGAATTACAAACTCGGAAATAGTTAAAGCAATATCCAAGTAAAAATTCTTCACTTGTTTTGTAATAATTTGTTCATTTTCTAAGTCATAATTATATGTCCTGTCCGAGCGAGAACAATTTTTATGATAATAAAGGACAGACAATACAGTTGCGTAAGCGCGTGTTTTATTATTAAAAGTAACATTTCATGTACAACTCCTAAAATAATACTTTTCATAATAAATCATATCATTTTCATAATACACTATACATATACCACATATTTAAACATAGAATATATATCCATACGTGGTCTTATTTATTATATATCTTTTAAATTAGCTTGTATGTATGTAGCTTAAATTATATTGTATAAATAAAAATATAAATTTTATTGTGTTATTTGCTCCAACTATAAATATATAAATTTTAACATTATCACTTGTTCGAGCTAATTCCAAATTGATATTTATATTTATATTATATTTATTTATATATAACATTACGGCGCTCAATCTATCCAATCTAATCAGACAAATTTATTAACGCGACCAACGATGGATTAAGGATATCACATATGAACCTCATACCATAAAACGACGGTATTTTCAATCCTGCTCTGCCAAGATTCGATTATCAACAGAACGCGAATTGGTAAAACCAACGGTCGGTAATGTTGGCTTTTCCTCGACCAATTCAAGAGTATACTCTAAAGTTCAAAACAGTGATCATAGGTTAGAAGAACGTAAAATATATTTTATTTATTTTATTAAAAATGATACGGTTTCTAAAACCAATAGTTAAATATAAAAGTGTTCCCGAGATATATATTTGTCAACGGTTTAAGGGTCATAGTAAATGGCAAAATATTAGGCATATAAAAGAAGCAAAAGATGCAGAAAAATCGGCATTAAGTCAATTGTACATAAAACGAATGAAAATTGCAATTGCAGGTAAAATATAAATATATTTATTTTTAAATATATCAATTTAAAAAAAAAAAACTATGAACTTAAAATTAACATATGTATTATGTGATAATAATATAGGAAATAAATACATTGAATATGAATATTAATTTATGTTTTGATTAATGAATTTAATTATAATACTTTATATATCTTTGACTTATTATAATCTGCAAATGAGTTTAAAAAATAATACTAAATTATATGTATTCAAATATGACTTCATCACTGTAAAACCTATTTTTTCAACTTTTTATAGAAAGATATGCTATCTTAATCATTACCATACATTAACAAAAAAAATTATACTTTACTATTGTAACTAGCATTAAATTTTAATAATTATTTGAAATTTTACAATTATTTTTAGGCCTTCATAATTTTACATGATAAAAATAGTTATAATTTTATATGAGTAAGTAAATACAATAAAATAATAATGAAAAATAAAGTAAATGCTTTATTTTATTTTCTAGGTGGAGGCTCAACTGATCCTATGCAAAATGATAGACTAGGCAAAATTATAGCTGAAATTAAAAAAACAGATTTACCCAATGACTTGGTGAAAAATTTTCTTAAAAAAATGGATGAACGCAAAGAAAACTCATCATCTAAATTTTTAACTATAAAAGGCCCCGGTAGAATTTATTTATTGATTCATTTACTAACAGATAATATAAGACGAACAAAACAGTATGTAAACATCGCTGCCAAAAAATCCAAGTAAGTGTTGCATATTCTATGTATCAAAACCCAACAATATTAGGACTATTTATTTACTGAAATATAAAAATCTATAAATCATTAGAAAAAGTACAATTAAAAAAACTTAAAATACTATTTTTTTTAGCGTCACAGTTCTCGACCAAATACCAAAGGGCCTATTTATCCATAAAGGAATTGTAACAACTAGTTTATCTGATTTGGATAAAGCAACAGAAGATGCCATTAATTGTGATGCTGAAGAAGTAGAAGAAATCAGCGAAGATAATACTAAATACTTGCAGGTATCAAATCTCTTTTGCTGACATCAAAAGTATTCTTTGTAGTATATACAACATTTATTGTATGATGTATTAAAACTTTTTGATTATTTTTCTTTTTTAGTTTACTTGTGATGCAAAAATTTTAATGAGCGTGAAAAGCCAACTTGAAAAATACAATTACAATGTTATTAAAATAGAAGATACATTTTTTCCACAAAGTGTAACAGCAATTACTGAAGAACAAGGAGAAGAATTGGATAAACTATTTACTCGTTTAGAAAGTATAGAAGAAGTTGTGGCTATCTACCATAATGTGGAATGATGATATAAAGTGTATTTATATGAACAATTTAACTCAGATTATTGATTTGTTTAAAACTATAAATCAACCATGTTCAATATTTAAATTTTACAACTGAAACTGAATTTTCAACAGAAATCCTAACTTCATGCAATGCTATTCTCGCCTTTGACACGTTTACAAACCAAGCACTTGATTAAGTATTTCTGATTTCAAATTTTTAGGTGCGAAATATACTGTAACATTACTCCATAATTTAGTAATATGATAATTGTTAACTGTACATTGTGTAACATATATTGTTTAAGACCAATTAAACTGCCAGATTTAAAAAAAAACTCACATTTAAAATCTTGTTTGAGCATTATTCCATTTTTTGTATTTACAACAAACAATATTTACATGAGTAAATTAATGACTTAATTTTTATTTTTAATCACAAACAAAAAATCTGCCATAATGATGTTATTGATGGGAAATTTTAAATAAAATAAAATATGATTTATTTTATAATAGTACAATAAATAATGTAACATTGGACAAACTTTTTTGATTACACTGCAACACAATTTTTGTAATATTTTGGTATGTTATATGAGAGTAACATAAAAAATGGGATGCAATTTTATATCGTAATCTGTATTACGATAAAAGAAATCAATATTATTCACAACCGTAACCTCTAATCTCATTTATATTCGAACCTGGAAAATTTAAAATTGGATTCTTCTTAAAAAGTGACATAAGCTCTTTTTTTGTATGTACAAATTTTCCTTTAGTAAATTTTCTTCTTTTCATTACGTAATCAACTTCAAATTTATCCAACTTTGTATTACCTTTTCTGTTGTTTTCTACATCTGTATTAAACTCAACTTTATCATTAAAAGTAACTCGCTTTTTCCCTGAAATTTCATCTGTCAAATCCAAACCATTGTTCACCAGCCCAAAATGCTTTCTGGGAACTTCAAATTCATTACCCTTGCAATTTTCAATGTTTGTATCTATTATATTTTTTTCAATTTCTTTATCTTCATTCACTGTTTTTGATTGATCCACAAAATCGGATGCTTTTATGTCTTCGCCTTCAACAGAATTTCTTTTCTTTTTCTTTTTCCTTATTTGAGCTTCATTGTCAATTGTTTGTACATCACTTAAGCAAGGATTCCCGAAAGCAAAGTTATTTTTTTCCTCTAATTCTTGATTTTTTGAATTATCAGCAATCTCGATAACAGACACATTTTCTTTATTGGTTTTACTCTTCTTTGACCTCTTCATTTTTTCTGCTTCTTCGTCTATTTTATTAACATCTTCAAGACAAGGATTTTCAAAAACAAATGCACCGTCATCATTATTATTTTCATTGATTGATCTCCTTTTTTTATTTCTTTTACCAGACTGTTCTTCTTTTGTCTGATTCTCATTGTCTATTTCATTTACATTCATTAAGCATGGATTCTCAAATGCAAACGTATTTTCTTCTTTGTTTTCTTTCTTTTCTTTTTTTCGCTTCTTTTTCTTTCCACCTTCACACTCGAAATCAGTAACTTCACCTTCAAATTTTCTTTTCTTTGAACTTTTTGACTCGCAATCAATTTTATTTATATCCATTAAACAAGGATTTTCGTAAGTATAATTATTTTCACTACAACCTTTTTCTTGTGAAGTTACAGTTGAATCATTTAAATCTGATTCATTTTCTTTTTTGCTTGCAGATTTTTTCTTTTTTCTTTTTATAGTATTTTGTGATGAGTCAACATCCTTAATTATTTCTATGCTTTCGTTCAAATTATGTAGTACATCTTCACTCTTGTTTTTATTGTACATAGACTTTTTATCTTTCTTAGATAATTTGGACGCTTCTTTATCGATCTCATTAATATCCATTAAATTTGGATTATCAAAACAAAATTTTGTTTCTTTATTATCTTTCTCCATAAAATCCTTAGTAGTTTCTACGTAACTGTTTACAGCATGTTTCTCTTTTCGTTTTTTTGAATTACTTACCACTTCTGTTTGTTCTAAATCTAAATTAATATTAATAATTTCACTATTTTCCAGATTTTCTTGATTTGAATTACTAGTGCAGTCTACATTGCACTTATCTTCTTGTTTAATCTTCTTCTTACGTTTCTTATCTTTTTTCTTTTGCTCATCAGTGTCTGGCGTTTCGATATTTTTGTCATAATCAATTTTATCATCGATTTTATTAATATCTAACAGACACGGATTATCAAAAGCAAAATCTGTTTGCTCTTCAATTTGTAATTTCTTTTTACTTTTCTTCTTTTTCTTCTTACTTGATTCTTCAACCGTTTCTACTGTTACGTTATCTGTAGTACCAATATTATTTTCCTTCAAATTAATGTTCATATTATTTTCATTTGTTGAAGAAAAAGACTTGAAACCAAAACCTGAACGCTGCTCTGTTTCACTTTCGGATTCATTTTTTTCTTCATGAAGATCTTTGGAAGTCATGGTAGAAGCGGAAAGCATTTTTGTCTTGAAATAATCATTCATATTCCCTCCTTTGATTGTGACCACTCCGCCTCGATGATCAGTAGTTCCAACAGGATCAATAGACACATCTTCGACTTCAACTTTTTCACTAATTAATGTATACTTTTCATGGATGTCTTTTTTGCCTAAAATGTTTGCCAAATCTTTTGGATTGTACTTATTGACATCTTTTCCACGAGTAAACTTTTTGTAACTGTAATATTAAAAACAAAATTATTAAAAGCTAAAGTTACTGACGTTAAAGCAGACAGGAAACTGAGTTCATTTATTTTATATCAAAAAAGAAGTTTAAAAATTGTATATACTTTGATTAAATTGAAGGAAAATTATATACTTACTGAACTCGTGCTCGACTCTTTTCTGACTTTATTTCTAATGATTTCCCACTCAATCCTTTAGCATCATCGGTTTGAATTATCACTGTATCTCCATTTTGTTGTTGTAGTTGAGCTAGAAGATCATTAAATCCACTTTGATTTTCTATCCATTTCTTATCGTAATCATTTTTATCAAATCCAATACCTGTAAAGCAATATTGAAATATATTTTACTGTATTCTCACGAATCAGACAATACAATTTAACAAATCACTATCTTTAAAGACATAATTTTCATTATTAAAACAATTATGTGTTACCTGTCTGGTCATCTTTAAATTTTACTCTAATATGTTCAGTTATCCCTTGTTCTTGAACACCAAGACCTTTTCCACTAGTCCAACCCATTTTTTCTAACATTTTTTGTCCAAATTTGTTTTGGTCTAAAGTAAAGTAAAATATCAATATATGATTATAATTTTTTGTCCTACTATACAATTTATTTTAAGTTATATTATAATTAATTATGTTATAAGTTAAATTATAGCTGAAGAAAAAATTAGTTGATTTTTACAACACATAATCAAAAAGAAAGAAAAATAATAAATACACTTCAAATTTGTAGGTTATATATGAAACACGTGTTTTAAAAATTGAATTCTAATATCTTACCTTCAGTCCAATTTTTGCCTCGAGGATTTAGAGTCCATTTTTGTTTTCGCTTTATTTCTGCCAGCATAGCCATATTAAGTAAATATTTTGAAATCACTTTTTCAAATTCCCAATAATGCCTTCAATAATACATGATATCCTTTGCAGCTACTTTTTAATAGCTGATTAATATAGTCCTCGACGACCAATATCAATGTTTTAATAATTATATGCATATACTTCTTGGATATTTTAGCAAACTTTATTACACCCGATGGGTTTATAACAGAAGCCAAAATTTATAAACATGAAACCCCATGCGACAGTTACATACTTTAAAAATGCTTTAAAACAGACTTCGGTAGACACCTGGCGGTCATTATTAAAAACGATAAGAATGGAAACAAGCGGTAATAAGCATAATACTGACAAATATAAAACAGATAGTGATTTTGAAAACTGTCTTGAAACTTAAAGTTATTCTTGAATTTAATTTAACACATGGTTAAATTCTCCTTGTGATAAATATTTCACAATTTCATTTTACTATATTTTATAGAATTTTAATCAAATTTAAGAATATACGCATCTGCAATGTCTTTACATCCCCCCCCCCACCCCCCAATAAAAAATTGTATAGAAAACTGAAAACTGAAAACAGAAATAACTGAACAGGAGCGGAATCACGCTTTCGGTTAAGCTTCATTTTACTTTAACTTAACTGAAACTTTATTTAATTCAGTATTACAGAAATATAGATTTAGTAAAGTTTCAGTTAAGGTACAGTAAAATGAAAATTAGCCGAAAGCGTGATTCTGCCTCAGGATTTTGGCTGTCATATTCAGCTATTTTGGTCATTTTTGGCTGTTTAAGGATAAAAAAATTTCCTAATTTGAATTTTTAGTTTGTCTGTAACGCTAACTCAGCATTGATAACAAATAAACGGACAAAAAAATTTTCATTGTAATTTTTAAATCAACCACAATTTTTATTGTAATTTTTAATCAAACACTTAAAAAGACGTTAAGTAAAACAAAAAAATTAAACATTTATTTTATAGTTTAAAAATAAAGCCGACAACGCTGTAAGAAGCGTTAAATAAATCGAAAAGATGAAAAACAATGAAGTATGAACAAACAGGCAACACTGCAAAAAACATTCAACTAAAAAAAGAAAAGAATAAAAAAAAATTATTTCATGGTTTAAAAGTAAAGCCGACATTACTATAAAAGTCGTTGGATAAAAAAAGAAAGAAAAAAAATCGTAAAAAAACTTTTATTTCATGGTTTTGAAATAAACACGGTAACATTGTAAAAGTATATTTAGTTCTTTTAATACTTCTAGCGCGAAACATTAATTTATTACGGAATAAAACCATATAATGAAAATATAAAAGTGTAAACATTGAAATTGAAAGACGAAGTGTAAACATCTTGGCTTTTATTGTCTTTTATTTTCAATGTTTACAATTTCTTTCATACATTGTATTATATAGTTGAAAATAAAAGACAAAAACATTGAAAACAAAACATTGAAAATAAAAGACAATAAAAGCCAAGATGTTTACACTTCGTCCTTCAGTTTCAATGTTTACACTTTTGACTTTTCATTATATTGTTACTGGCGTTCGCTACCGGGCTATAGCCATTAAAGACAACAATATTTTCATTATATGATTTCATGATATTTTACTTGTATAATATTCAGAATAAATTTATTCTCAAACCGTCCTTCTTTTGTCAAAACACAATATAGCATTTTTCGTTGAATTTGTATAACTTGAAATATTATGTTATGTAAATAAATAAATAAATCGAAAATTAATTTTAGAAGTAACGTTATAAAAACCCTCCCTCCCCATTTTCTTATACTTAGAATTTCATACAAGTCGTAAATGCAAAAAAATAAATCAGTTATATTTATAAAAACATATTAGCGGGATTAACGGTTTTTTCATTATGTTTTTATTATAATATGAAATGACTTACCAATGACGTCCCTCGGCGATGGAAGATAAGGAGATAAAAAGTACTAACCTTTTTTTTTCCCACGACGTCCATTGGTGACCCAAAAGAAAAATTTCGGCAGAAAGTGCAGACACGACAAAACAGCAGTAGATAGCAGCCATCGGCGACGATCATGGCGATGAATACATTTTTTCGACGTTGAAATAAGTGTCCGCAGGGCCTGATGTATTCACAATCGCGTAATCACTTTTCGATTAATCGACGGATTCGACGTTAACTCAACGAAAAAACGTTTTACCAGAGCAGGAAATTATCAATTTCATCTTTTTCTAGTAATATCAAAGAATGGCAACGTTATTAAGTTCACACAAAATGTTATAACGTTGTCAAACTTTGATTTCATCAGAAAGATAAATAATGAAATTCTTATGAATAATTTCATCAGAATAATGAAATCGATTATAAAATAGCCTTTCCGTTTGAAAAATTAAAACACTTTTTATTTAAAAAGAGTAAATCGGTCGCGTGATATTACTTCTGAACAGGTCCGCGCTGTAATAACGACGCGTCGTAGAGTACTCTGCGCAGCGAAATGACCGGTACTGTTGCCGTGACGCGAATGAGTAGGGGGGCGCGATCAACATGGCGATGGCGCTAGTGGCCGGCGGCCACGTTGCCGGGATAGAAAAGGACACTCGCACTCCGGTATCGTAACTTAATTCGAGGAATTCAATGCCCTTTACTGTTTGGCAACATTGATGATATGCCATAATACACGGTAAAAAAATGAAAAACAAAAAGCATCGAATTTAAAATTGAAAATATATTTGAAGGACATACACATAAAAGGCAAATATAAATTTTTTTCGATATTTTTATTTTATTTATTTATTTTTTTTTCATTGAAAAGGCAATGGTAAGACGAAAAAAATATAAAGTATTGCTGTTTTTGTTTTTTCGTTTTAAGGAAAAGTGGTCATAATGAAGATATATATAAAATTTTTTTTCTTCATTTATTTACTTTTGGTTTTTCGTTGTTTATAAGTTTGTTGTTAAAAATTTATTTGTTTGTTGAGAGAGATATTGTTGTTTTTATTTATTTTGTTGCTTTCTGTTTGAAGAAGAATAAAACGGAGAAAAGAAATATAACAATATGGTGTTTTTTTTTCTTCTTCGAAATGGAGGAAAGATGAAATTGTTAAATATTATCTCTTTGTTTGTTATGTTTGCAGAAAAGGGAGAGGGATATGACATAACAATTTTTTTATTAAGATTTTTTTTACAATGTTTGTTTTCTATTTGTTTATACATATACATTGCCTATTTTATGCGTATCATTTTTCATATCAATCTATACCATAGCATTATAAAATTATTATTGACAAATTATGAAAAAAAGTTATATTAACAAATCAAAGAAAATAATTATTTTTGTATAAATACTTTTTATGGACGTTCTAGAACTTCCTACCGATTGTAGGTAACAAAAATTTCTATTTCGCGTCAAAATAACGCCTAACTTAAAACTTATTTAACAAAAACAAAACCATTTAAAACATGTTTATGTTTACATTTGACCGACTTCATTCAATTTAATTGTTTATTTTTTCCTCAATTGTATAATTTTATAAATTGTTTTCTATCATATCGACAAAACAATCGCAATGTTTAATAATTTAAAGATTTGCCAACAAGTAACAATAAATATAAAAACCTACAGGTCGAAAAAATCTTTAGTAAACAAAAACAATAGAAAAACAAAGGTAAACAAATGATAAACAGTTTCCGTCCGGAACGAACGTTGCAGTCAAAAGTCGCGGGCAAAGCGCGCGCTGCGCAATAAATAACCTTCGAGCGGTACGTATCGGAGCCTTGTTTGAAAAGCGAGGCTCGGCAGTGGCTGAGCTGGCTCCTGTCCCGTCCGGATGACGCTATATAGTTATAGGTGTTTTTATCATTAAAGTCCAGTTAAGTCGGTGTTAGTGATCCCGTGTCAGTCGGCTCGTCGCATTTTTTCCCGCGACTCGGTAGTCAGCGTCCAATTAGCAGCGCGAGCGCCAACACCGGCCAGTTCTACGTTGAGAGAATCGACGACTTTGGTCCCCACGATGGTCCTCAAAATCTACATATCGGGAATCAGCGGCAACAAGGAAGTGAGTGACGACAACGCTACTTCTCCGCCACGGCGCACGGCCGCACCGCGCTTCGTTTCGATCGGCCGACCGGTTTCCGCCGATCTTATTGACATCTTCCCACTCGCAGCTGCGTGACGAAATGTATCAAATTACCAAAACGCGACTTTCTCGAGCTTTACACGTCCGACTGACTCTCGGCATTTGTCTCCGTTTCATCTCTCGGCGCTCCTTTCTTCACTTTTTTTCCCTCGAGCCTCTTTCTCCTTTCTTTCTTTCTTTCTTCCCTTCCCGTGCTTTTTCTTCCTGTTTTCGTATGCCTTGCTGCTTATTTGGCGATCATTTTCGTGCGGTGTTTACAATTGGGGATGATAAAGTCGATGCACCTTGCCATTCGGATTCTGGCTGAGCTTTAATAATAGGTGAAGTGTAGGAGATTCTATTAACAGTTTGTATTTACGGATTTGAATAATCGATGCAAGTGTCAGAAGATTGCGACGGTCTGGCTGAAAAGCAGACAATTTTTAATGTTTTTTTTTTCTTTTATTATTTTAATTATTTTAAGTAAATTTATTATAAAATTTGGCGCAATGTTAAGATGAAAAATGTTCAATTTGTCGTCACTTTTTTTACTTTTACTTTGTAACATTGTTTTGATATTTCAATTCGTTGATGAAAAAACATTGGGAGCTTCAGGCATATACGCGGTTCGTAGGCAAAGCATTTTTTATGTTTAATGAACCGCGCTGACGAGGATTCCGTCTTGGCAACCGATCAGGATTCAGCTCACTATTTTTTCACTGTTTGGTGTTTTGGATGGAAAAAGCCATTCCAATGGAAACTAATTGTTGCAGTGTACATTTTTTATATTTGTCAATTTCTATGACCAAATTTTCATTTCTTCTTTTTTTACATTTCTTCATTAAAATTTACATCTACAGATTGACAAAAAAAATCTGCAATGTTTATATATCTTTATTTTATTACTCGGCGCTTAAAATTAATAATAAAATAACCGATTTATCTGTAAGTAAATGTTAAATATGTTATTGAATGCAAATTATTATTTTATTTCATTGTTACACTCTTCTATTTTGTCATTTAATTTTAATTATTTTTCGCTGCCCCCGGATACAAAGTTATATAGTCTTTAAAGAAGTGTGAAGCAATTTAATATTAAAAAAAAGTAGTAATTTCATCAGCATGACTAAAGTTGCAAATTCAGTGTTTTATACAACTCAAAACAATTGTTCTCGTGTTTTTACATTTGTGACAATAAAGAAAATCTTTTAAAGTTTGATTTATTGGATCATCATAATTTCAGATATTCATCACATCACACTTACTTCGTGTAGAAATATTCTTATAATAGCAACAACATTTGTGTTGATGAATATATATTAATATTGTCAGTGCATTCCCTCTTGCATAATTAGATTGAAATACAGAGCCAGTAACGCACTGTCGTTACGGATATAAAAGCATTAACGATGTTTGATATATGGCATGTAGTATGTATATCTTAACAAACAAAAAAGAAGTAACTTTCTTTGTTCTACATTTTGAAATGGCTTACAATTCAATTTGTATAGCATTTAGGCATGTGCGTGATTCACAGTATTTAATCATACTTTTAAAGTTTTTTGTTCCATTATCATTGTTTCCGAGAATATAATAAATTTCTTAAAAAATGCATTAAAATTGTTAAAATTGTTTTTCTTTAAATGGATATTAAATCTGTCAATAATGATTCAATATAAATTTACTTATTTATTCATAATTAAATTAATATTAACGCTTATTTTCAATAGTGGGTTATCATATTTATTGTGATGTTTTTTTTAAACTAAAATGACATCTTATTTTCAGGTGAAAAAACGGCAACAGCGAGTGTTGATGATTTTAGACAGTAAAAATGTACAATACGAAGTGATAGATATAACTGAACCAGGAAAAGAAGCTGAAAAAGAATTTATGCAGGCAAATAGTAATGCTAGAGAGAGCAAATATCCATTACCACCTCAAATATTCAATGAAGATGAATATTGCGGAGTAAGAATCAATTACTCTAATAATTATTTTATAAATGTTAAAAGATAATATAATATGTTTATTGTAAAATTAAAGAGTCGAAATATATGTAATTTTATAATACTTTTCAGGACTACGAAGATTTTGATTTGGCAAATGAAAACGATGAACTGGACGACTTCCTCAAATTCACTCCTGCTATTAGTTCAGCGGAAGAAGCTACAGTAGATAATAAATCGCAGAGTAAATCTATTCAACAGAATGGAAATACGTCTAGTCGAGAGGTATCATTAAAAATCATGCAAATGTTTGCTTTTAATCAAATAACTGTTATTTAAATGTTACATTAATATGCTTGTCATTTACAGCCGTCTACGGATAAAGAAATGGCAACGCCAGACTTGTTAGACAGGTGACTTGTTTTATTTATTTACGAAGTAAAATATGCAGTTTTTGCTTCATTATCAAGTTGTAATAACATTTCTCTTTGTTTTCATAATACATATGTAGCAGTGAAACAAAAAAAAAGTAATTTTATTGCATGTCTTGTTTCATGAAGAGGTTGGAATTGATAAAACAATGTCTAAAATAAAAAAATATTTGATCATTTTGGTGTCCAAGTAAACAAGTTTCTATTAATTTGACTCATAAAGTAAGATAGCTTTTTACTGGTGAAAATATGTATAAAGTTTTTTTGTATAGAATTAAAACATGTTTTTCCTTTTTAAAAAGTATAATTGAAGCGTTATCAAATATCATTAAGAATAGTAAGAAAACAAAGATACAAAGTAATTTGTTGGTTGTTGAAGAAAAACTTGTATTAATTGATAATGTTTTCAATTAATACAAGTTTTTCTTCTTTAAGAATTTCCTTGAAATAGTACATAATACAAGAACTTATATATGACCGTTATAAATTAATTTACTTTAAAGCTTTATTGCAAGGAAATTAATTAATAAAAGAAAATTTATTTCACCAATAAACTGTTAATTAGCATTAAATTTGTATTTAGAGCAATCAAAAAACAAAAAGTATCATAAACTTTTTAAGGCTGGTACATGGATACTTTCACAAGTTTTCACATCAATTAGAAACTTTTGAAATAACAGCACCTTCGCAGTACAGCTTCATATCTTAAAATTAACAATTACAAAATTATTGATATTTTTCATATTATTGTATAATTACTTAATTTGAATATATTTTGCATTTAATGTCACAGTTCTAAGGATGATGGCGAAGAAGAAAACCTATCGGAAATTCGGGATGATAGGCAAATGAAAAACTTGAACGATGCTGATCTAATAGATGACAAAACTGAAGACAAGTCGGACGATCAAGAGAAGGAGGAGTAATTAAGTTGTATTTATAACTTGAAAAGGGAAAGCAGAAAAAAGGAAAAAAGTAAGCCAGAGAGTGAGAGGGCGAGAGAAAGAGAGTAAGAAAGAACGAGCGAAAGGAAGAAAGAAAGCAAACAACAAAACGAGTACATAATGTTTTGGTTGGTGAAAAGACAGCGTCTCAATCTAAGAGTCTTGTCGCACCGTCCTTCTTTTGTTTTCCATAGATAAGTGCTCTTCTTTTTCGTGATAAAGCTTTTACACGTCTTCTAGGATTTTAACGATCAAACCACGCGCAACTGCCAGACTTATTCTTACAACTATAATATTATTTGTATTATTTACACTTGTGCCACGAAGGCATACACGTATACATGTGTATACATATATGCGTACATGCGTTCATACATACACACACCTAACAGGTCGCAGGACAGCAAGCCGACGTTTAATTTATAGATTTTATATAAATACACACGTCCATGATCACACTTTCAAATCAAATGTTTTGAATGCGTCTATCACAATACAATCTTATTTAACTCCAAATGCGTCGAACGTGTACTGTCATCTGTAGCGAATTACCCTGGATACAAGACTGAGATTAACTCATGTGTAAGAAAAAATTCATACAATTTTGCTACACTTTTAAAATGGTGTCATTAAGAAGGAACAATTGTTTGGAAATATGTTATTGGAAACTTTTATAAATTGCAATTGTGTAAAATTATACTTTATTATTTTGTTGAACAAGATTTTAATCTGATATTTTGCAACTTTTGCATTTTGAGAAACAGTTTAGATATAATACTAATAAACGGTGTAGATTATGTGCAATTTATGTAATATATAAACTGAATTATAAAAAAAAAAAAAAAAAAAAAATTTGGGCACAGATGGAAAAGTCTTTTAACAGCAGAAAGTTATTAAATAATTTCAATGTATAATACAACTATCAGGTACTTTCTCCTAATTGATTTAAGTGAATTTAAGTGTATTCATAAATCACTAAATCTCAATAAAATTCGTTCCTTTTCGTTGAAAGACCTGGAGACTATAAATAATTCATACTTCAACATATTTTGTGAAATGTGATTTAAATCTGTTTAAAGGAGTAAATATTTTGTATGATTACATGTGATATAACATGAATTGCAATTCTTATGCTTTACATGTAATAGATAAGCAATGAAATTTTACAAAATTACATTTTCGTTCAGATCTCAAAATTATTTATTTTCATATTGTCATTTTCTTACACAACTTATGCTCTAACCACAGCTATCGCACTGTAATGCACTTCAATATACTCAGTATATATCGACAATGGTTTATATAGAGATGAAGCCAGAAATATTAATTAATTAAAAAGATGACAGAGAAAATTATGCAAAGCGTACAAATAGTTGAAAAATAATGTGTGGTATTGAGCGTTTTGCACATGTTCCTCACTTAATGTTCAATTATCAATCAAACGACAGTTAAGAATTGTTTTAATTTTATAAAAGTAAAAAAACGGGGACAAATGAAAAATTAATTGTAATTATGCATGCGACATGAAACAAACTTCGAAATATTGAACAGCCAGATTCTTAATATCCCAGTACGTGTTTTTTTTTTGTAAGGAGCGTTTAATTTCACTTTTGCTCGGGCTTTTAATTCACAATCAGCTTAAATGTTGCATTCCATTATAAACAAGAATTTATGCAACAAAATTGTACTAGCATCAACCTTGACACCTGTATTTAATCCTTTATATAAATAATAATATTATTCATATACAATGTACATCAAAAGTAACAGTCTTCCTTTGTATTATATTGATGAATTAGTCTTCAAAAATTATTAAAAGAAAAAAAAATAATAAAAATTATGCATACAAAGTCAAAAATATTCACAGTTAGCGTATTAATTTATTTAAGTCAGAATATAAGAAAGATTCAGTAAAAACAAGCTATATCTGTTAAGGTGTCCAGGATTAGTAAATAAGACACATGAGTTTCTAAGCTACCAAACGGTTATATACGCAAAAAACAGTCAGAAGCTTAATTTAACAGCGATTTATATATTTCATCGTATCTTCCTATTTCCATTAACACCTTTTACGATAAGCATACTTTTGCTCAGAAGACATAACTATGTCCTTACAATGTAAATCGTTAATAATTTTATTTTACATCAACTTGATTCTTTTATTATTGTATGTGGGGCAGGATTTATTTGTTTGAAATAAATTTACCCGTATTTTCTTATTTTGTTATAGACAAAATAATACTGTAAAACGTTAGAACGGCAGTTTATGTAGGTAAATTTATCTTTTCTGTTTATGAGATTTTATTTTTTAAATTATTCATTAGCTTTGTTGTATTTTCTTGTTTGAATCTCCAATAATAAACAAGAAAATACATTACGTTTTGTTTAACAAAAAGTAGCACATTTTAAAATAAGACTATATATTTCCCCATAAGCTTATTTGAAACGTGTCACTTTTAGTTAGACACGCTGATCTATTGATTAAATTTGCTGAATTATAAATGAAAGAATTTTATTATTATTATTATTATTATTATTATTATTATTATGATAATAATTTATTAAGATGAAGTAAAAATCGAAAATTTAAATTTTGTGATGATATTGTGAAGTTGTTTGTATGAATAATCCCAACCGAAGTGCTCCTACATCGTGATGTATTTATGATTTATTATATGAAAAGCAAATTTATTGTTAATATATTTTAAGGCATTATTCGATATCACAATTGTAAAATAAAAAATAAATAAATTCTATTAAAAAAGTTGAAAATTACTCTATACAGTGATGTATTATTATATAATACTCCCGAATTGCATAAGAATCTTCACAGTGGAAATAAAATCACTACAGACACTTAGTTTGAAAAAAAAAAAAATCTGTTATCAAGTACCAACATTTTTTCAAAGAAGTGAGTAAACAACCGTAAAACAAACAGAAAAGTAAACAACTATGTATGGATTTTCAGGAATGTAAAGCATTGTTACAACAATTGTTTTATCACTAATATGAATGTATTTCACACTGATATTTACAATTTATTTAACTTATAACTACTTGTAATACAATATAAATGAATGTTTATTCATAATTATTATGCAACTAATTATGTTAAAAATAATGACTTTTATAAACAGTTTAAGTATCAATTAATTTTGCTTTTACAATACGAACGAATATTATGATACACATGTCAAAACGTTTAAAAATATTATGCAATATCGAAATTATGTATGGGCAAATTATATGTACAATTTGCTATTAAAATGCTGCAGTCAAACACAAAAATAAGTTTTATGTGCTTATTTGTACCATATTCAATGTAAATTGAACTTGAATTAAATATTAATAAAGAGCACCATATACAACACTGGCTTGTAAAATAATACAGTCAAAGTTGTCATTTCAGACAAAAGATCTATCAAATTATCCTCTGATTTAAATTTTAACAAAATTTTAATCTTTAATTTTAAGCAATTAAAGTTATTTCTAAATCAATTTAACTGCGATGACAGCTTAGACTATATTGTATCAAAATGAATTTTCTTTTTTTTTTTAATGAATACAATTTTTGATATAACGGTGTTAAATCGATCGTCACACCAATGTTGAAAAAATCGTAAAAATTAATACAGTCTTATAGATGATGTTATGGATAACTGAAGTGCATGACATTTCGAAATACGACTGCTATAAAATATAGCAATTTTCCATAAAAATCCTTCAAACAAATATTTTCATTATGTGGCACATACAATCATCAAGTATCGATATAATATCAATTCAGTTATTATCTATAATTGTATACAAAAATATTAATTCATGCCTTGCAACTTCTTTATCCATACTAATAAATCAACAGTTGCTGATACAAATTCTTTTATAAGTGTTGTTTGCCGATGTCCAAATGTAAATGTTCAATCTGTACCAAAATATTTTTGTCCAAAATGATTCGGTGCAATATGATGGACTTCTGATGTTAAAATTTCTATCTGAAAATGAGTAAAAATATTTTGAATTATTTTATTATTCTCAACTTATAGAAGGCGTTACGTAAATTATTATTATTATTGTTATTATTATTTTACCTTTGGGAAAGCAGTAACTAATGTTTTTGCAGCAAATGGTGTGCAAAATAAATTTGATAAAATAATGTTTTCTTCTAAAACATTGTGCTCCTTTAATACAGTAATTGCCTTTATCACAGTATTACCAGTGCCTGAAATGCAATCATCAATTAAATACCATTGCATTGTTTAAATATAACAAAACTTGTATATTCTTCACCATTTTCATTAGAACGAAAGAGAAAATGGTTATTGGATATATCAATAAAACTTACTAATAATTGGATACATCAATAAAACTTTTCTCTCTGATATATCATCGGGGAATTTAGCATACACAACTCTTGCTTCATGTGTATCCAGATCACTTTCCACAAGAATTTTTCCAATCCTTATACTGCGACAACAGTCTCTTAAACCCTGAAAAATTCGAGTTCAGTTATTTAACAAATTTTAATTCATGATGATTTGTGATATTTTGTATTGGCTTGAATTCAAAAAAAAAAAAAAAAAAATTATGAGCCATAAATCAGATGATACAATTCTAAGTAAAATATACAAGTGACTCACAAAAAAATCTCATAAAAATGATAAAATTTATACCTGCTCCATAGCTTCTCCACTTCTTATTATAGAAACTCCGCAGTTTCCTTTTTGGTATCTTAAGCCTTTGTACGTTGCTCCAGTTGGTGTTGTTATCTCACATTTTGTAAAAGGTAGTTGATTTAAGCTTTCTTCAATTACGAGTCTAATCTATAAACATAAAAATAAGGGTTTTTACATTTTGAGTCATACTGATAACATAATATAAAACAACTGAAATCGTTAACCATAAACATTTCATATGAAATATAAACTTACCAGTCTATCAGCATAAAATTTAAAATCACTCCTCGATGTTGCTCTGTAAATAATGAAAACAAGTTTTATTTTATGTAACTAACCTAACTTATTATTTAAACAATTAAAATATGATGAACTGTATTTTTAAAACGAGTATTCTAAATAGGAGACAAAATTTTAATTAAAATACATGATGTTCATTTTTTCTAAAACGAAATTGTTATTTTCCACCTTTTTAACAATGTCATATCAAATTAACAATTATATCGCGAAAATAATTGAACTTACTATCTTCCTCCACGATTCTCATTTAATTCTTATCCTATATTTACATATTAATTTATTATATTTTACAGTCGTGTCATTTTTATTTTTACATCTGGCGTATTACAAAGAAGACTCGTTAATTTAATAAATAACTTTGTGACGGAACTTGATTTTTCAAAAGTGACACTTATGTTCGAAATTTAATATCTGAATGTCATACGACAATTATTATTAAAATGAAAAAAGAAGGTGGAAAAGTAATCTGTTATTTGTTTTTCATGACATAACCTTTAAAAGTGTAAGACTTACTTATCGCGGAGGATGGTCTGCAGTTCCTTTACTTGATCGTTTGTGGGCAAAACTTTGAAATTCGGGCCATATTCCTCGAGCAAGCCGCCGTTGTTTTCTGTCAGTTTACGTACTGCAGATACTGTGTCTGTGCTTCCCATGTTTAGTGGTGTGTTACTACAAGAACGATTACTACTTGTCTCTTTGAGTTCACAAGAGGCACATAAACCAGAGCGTCAAGGGTCCCTGACTTTATAGCCAGGGCTCGTGTTAGGAGGGAATAGTGCGTAGGAGAGGGGGATGCGTCGATCGTACGCCATACGCTACTGGCGATGAGAAAGATAACAAGTTAGAATTCAAGGTAAGAGTGGGGATAGGATGCGGTAGATTCAGAAATATCCGAGAAATTTATAATCTTTGTTTATAATAACGATTTTTTAATATTATTTTCACATAAAAATCGATTTCTCAATTTCCACAGTGATAACTATAATATAACTTTTACTCGATATATATATATTTATTACGTCGGGTAATTTTATTTCCAAAATTTAAATTGATTTCATCTTATAAAAATGTTTAATATTAATATTTTAATGTTTTCAGATTGTTTATTTTGTTTTTGTGTTTCTATGCAAAATATTATCAACGTTACATCGACGTGTCTTACCGGACATATCGACATTAATAAAAAATATTATGATTATATTATTATATTATGTTTTATACAATTTTCTTTTTTATTGGAAAAGAAAATTTTAGGGTGTTTGAAATCCAATTTTTACTAATAATGGACAGGAAATTCCATCTATATTAATGCACGCCTTATTATTAATAAAATTATGATGCAATCATAACGGACCATTTTTTAATTAATACGCCTTAAATTCCTATTGACAGATTTGGAAATAAATAACTTTGTTTGATAAAATAAATTTTCATTTTATTTAAATACAGCTCTTCTAATATAAAATGAACCTCTTTTAATATGTAAGTTTTATAACACCGCAACTTTGTTTCTACGGGTTATTTAATTATTTATTTTACGAAAAAAACGTATTATTCATTTATTTATTTATTTATTTATTTATTTTCCAACGTGCTAATGGGAATTTAAGGCGTAATAATTAAAAAATGACCAATTGTGATTGATCATATTTTTATTAATAAGTGATGCATTTATAATTTCTATTTATTATTAGTAAAAATATGATTTCATTTTATTTAATTAAATTTTGTTTTATTTTGTTCTGTAAATGTCTGAAAAAAATGACGAAATTTCATACGGTCATCGTAGGCCGTTTCTTATAGACTTCTACGGAAAAAAGAAGAAAAAGAAAATTTCGACATTTGTGTTTCTCTAAAATTGATGAAATTTCTTATACGTATTTTTTAGTGTTAAAAGAATTTTCATATTCCATTTACAGCGTATTCTAAATTTATTTTGTGGTATTTAATTTTTATCTACTCTTTTTTTAATGCAAGTCAACGTTTATTCATATGTTATACGTATTTAATTTCTCCTGTTGAATTGTAATTTAATACAAATTTCCTCTTGCATAGTATTTAACTCTTATCATAACAAGCCTTTATTTTTGAGTATTCACAATGTATAATCAATTTATACTACAATTCTATTGAATTCGTTTTATCAGCAGTGCGGTTATCACTCAACAAAAATAACGAGCTCATGGATTTTAGTGACATTTGTAAAGAATTGTTCGTTATCTAACTATCTTTTTTATTAATTTGAAATTAATTTGAATATTTTTAAATTTGACTTCTCGTATTTCGTATTTCCTTTTTGTTATCTTTGTTGGCTACAGTACAGAAGCATGAACGCAATAAAAATACTTATCTTAATGATGTGCTTTGAAGCTTGAGTATAGAATTCGGGGAAAACAAAACCAAGTATCTATTTTTTTTTTTTTTTTTTATTATCGAGTCCTAAATAATTGTTAAAAAAATACCTTGAGGGGATTTCATAGTTGGTATTTTTTCAATTTCGTAAGTTTTTTCAATTCTATTTTCTTTGCCTAGAATCAACGTAAATTCGATTTCATTTCTATTCATTTGCTTATTAATGTTTTATACTATCGTATTATTATTATTATTATTATTTTTTTTATTTGTCCAACTCCAAATTTTACCCAAATTACAAAAAGATATCAAACGGAAAACTGAAACGCACCTAAAGAACAAACGAACGCCATTTTGAAAAATAAAAAATTCTCAAAACCAGCAGCAATAACTAATTAAAACCAATTAAAATTAAATTATCATCATACATTTCATTTGCAAATCAAGTCAACAGACAACTCAGATTGAAATTGCGTTAACTGCTGCGCGGTCAATTCGACGGACAGCAGCGCCGTTGTCGGCCGGCGGCGTTGCCGGACGGTGGGAAAAGTGATCGAGCGTTAAAGTCTCGTGACGATCTTGTCAGTGCTTCAAACAAAGACAGTAATTTCGCACCGTAAACATTATATCTGCAGCATTTTCCGTCTCGCTTCATTTCACTGAAACCCAACCAAGACGGAGCACGCTCTTGCAAGAGGCAACCCCGTAAAACCCCACGAAACACCACTGCAAGTA
>JABFOV010001964.1:0-22017 GCA_022817685.1 Aradophagus sp. ZL-2020 | reverse complement strand
ACACCAAAAGTGACTACAAATTAGTCATATTCAATTAAGACACTTGTCAATTTTAGACACAAAACCAAACTAGACACCCAAAAGTGACTAAACGTCTAGAAATAAGTCACCTTGTTTTTGCAGTGTGAATGTTGCGAAAATGTTGAGTCGTTACTTAGTTAACCTTTGAATGTTAATTGATATTGTATTAAATCAACATTGATCGTCTAATGTTGAAACAAGGTTGATGAACAGTTGAATCAAGATTGAATCAAGGTTGACGAAGAGTTCAATCAAGATTGAATCGAGGTTAATGAACAATTGAATTAAAAGTGAATTAAAGTTAATGAACAGTTGAATTAAGATTGAATCGAAGTTGATTTAACGTTGACAGTACAATGTTGATAGATGGTTGATAAATAGTGTAATAAAAATTGTGTCAGCTTTGTAGTTCAACGTTGAATCAAAAGGTCGCGACAACTTTGAAAGTTGAAAATCAATCTTCGTTAATAAAACGTCTGTCACGTAGTAAATATTTTACTGACTATTTGCCACATTCAACAACCATCAAAGTTGACAAGATTTACTCTATCAACATTGACTCGGCTTTTTGCGCAAAGTTTAATCAGCTTGTTTTTCGACAATATTCTCACACACATTAGTTGGATCAAAATTGATTCAACTAATGTGTTTCCTCAAGGAGGAATGTGTTTACTTTTCCCTTTTCGCATCTCCAAAATCCGTCAAAATGAATTCGTAAGATCGACCTGATATTAGAATCGTTAGAAGTTTTTCATTGTTAAATGTTATTTTTTTCTTTCACCAACAGACTAGATTAAAGACGGCGATGTTTTCCTTGTCGCCGGATCAGAGGTACCTTCTTCTCGCTAAGAATGTAAATAAACTGTTTCGATACTCGTACCTGGCACAATATACTATTTACGATATTCATAAGGGGTAAGTTTTTCTATCACTTGTTTGCATGAGTTTTAAACGTCATATAATTATTATCATCCATTACATATATACATAAATGTCAAGATTTATTTATTATTTGATGGAGATTCAATTTGAGATTTAATAATTAAAACAACAATGTAAACGTAAACATAAACAGAAACGTAAACACAAATACAAACAAAACTATCAAAAAAAATTAAATGTGTAAACAAGAACGTGAGTATCCGTGTATATAAACATAAAAAGAATAATAAAAAAAATGTAAATATAAATAAAACAATAACAGAGGTACAAATAAAACTATAAACAGAAATAAAATAATAAATAGAAACATAAATGATGACATAAACATCAGCGTAAACTAAACTAATGAAAAAACAATCATAAACATAAGTACAAACAGAAATATCAACAGAAACGTAAACATAAATAAAAAGGAAAAGTAATGAAAACCGTATCAAGTACATAAACGAACGATATATGAATTCGAAATGACAAAAGTGACTGAGCCCTTAAGGTAACTGAGTACTCGAGATAAATGAACCGCCGGATTAACTGGGTCATCTAGCTTTTAAGTTGTGATACGCCGACGAAAATACACCGAGAGAAATTCGTTGAGAAAACACGGCAAAGTTCGGCGGGCTTCGGGCAGATGGACTGTCTCACGTGCACTCCCGTGGAAACCACATGTGATATTGATTAGTCAAGTTTTTCAACGAAATCGGTCCGCAGCGTGCGACGGAATTGGATGAAATAAAATGAAACAATACCCCACAACAAGCGTGTACCAATCGATCGAACGTAGATATAGTCGTCCACTTGACTTTAAGAGTTTAATGAGATATACGATTTTTCACTCAGTCGGGTTCAAGTTTAAAGTTTTAACAATGGAAAATGCTTATGTAAAGTAGCATGCACATTCCTCCAGATTGCCTTTCGTGTTGTACAAGTTTAACTAATACATTTGTATGTGGGTCACTTATGCGCAGCACACATGATTTTGACGTGTTAAATTTATTTTTGCCTTTTTCATCAACTTTCATTCAGTGATAAGGAACATGTTGATTAAACGTTAAATAAACGATGTAACATGGTTGAATTAATCTTTGAATGGCAGTTGAGATTCGATTGAATCAAAGTTGATAATCAACATTGAATCAGGGTTGATAACATTTTGAATCAACGTTGATTCAATGTTGAATAAAGGATTAAAAGTTGACTAGAGTTAAATAAACGATATAAAATAATTGAATCAACCTTACAACAGCAGTTATTATTTGATTGAATAAAAAATGATGTTCCATGTTGAATTAGGAATTGATGAAAAGTTAAATCAACATTGTTTCATTGTTGAATAAACTATGAATAAACGACTAAAAATTGGCTAAAGTTGAATAAACGATATTAAATAGTTGAGTCAACCTTATAATGACAGTTGGGATTCGATTAAATCAAAGTTGATACTCAATGTTGAATCAGGGTTGATAAATTGTCAAATCAAAGTTGAATTAAGATTTAAATGACGGTTAATGTTGTTTCCAGATTGATAAACTGATGGATTCAGGTTGATTCAATATTAAAAATACAACAATAATTTAAAGTTGATAAAAGTTAACATAAACAGTTTAGTAAGGGGTGAATTATCCTCGGAACGTAAGTTGACACTGGATTTTAATCAACATTAACAGTCAACATTGAACCAATGTTGATAAACAATTAAATCAAGGTTAATAAATAATTTAATCAAGGTTGATAAATAGTTGAATTTACGATGGTTCGTCTTAAGTCGACGTTCACGGTTATTTTCTATTCTGAATTGATAAACAGCTGAAACAAGTTTGAGTCAATATTGACAACATTATTAATTTCGGATTAATAATCACTTGAATCAAGGTTGATACAACTTGACTCTTAATTTACATTTTATACTGACAAACATTTAGCTTTGAATGAATAAAATACGATGTTGTTGATGTTCATGTTGATGATGATGTAGACGAACGAAATCAACATCCGAACATTGTTATTTTGAAGCTCATCTCTTAACTAATTATATGTTCACGTTTTTTCCATCTTTTCATCGTTTCTAGTTTATAAATAAAAATCGAAATACTGTCATAAAGATATATGCATAAGAGTTTTCATTTATAGGGAAACGTATCCTTTAAACCCTCGCGATGAAAAAGATACACATCCCTATTTAGAACTTGCCAAGTGGACTAACCAAGGACGGGGATTGATTATGGTTCTAGATTACGATATCTATTACATGACGGACCCTACACGTAGCATAAGTTATCGAGTTAGTTTTACTGCGATACCTGGAATTATGTTTAATGGAGTTCCGGATTGGTTATACGAAGGTACCTTAATTTCAATGCGCGTTTTTAATTAATAGTTTCAAGCATGAGGAAGTAACATAGCTTGAATACATGTTTCGAAATGAGAATCATTCTAAAAATGATTATTTTACGAATTCCAAAATATTATAATTTCATAAAAATATAGTTACACCCTAAAATTATACTTTATGAGTAAGTGGTTTAATTTTATAAAATCAGTTCGAAGATCATTAAAAAAAGATAATTGTTACTTTCATAAATTAAATATATCATATATATCATTTCGCTATATACAGCTATTAAACAAGGTTCATATTAGTCGTGCAAATTTACAATATAATCATTTTGAGAGCGATGTCTATTTTTAATACAGCTGTACGTACATTTCAGTCTACGGCTGACTATGCAATACATATAGAATTTATGTGCTTTCCTTAGTGTAATGTGTTTGTACAAAATAGATTAATGCAAATGAATTTGCAGAGGAAATCTTGCACAGCAACGATGCTATCTGGTTGCCAAAAGAAGGCCACTTGATGTTATATGCATCGTTCAATGATTCCCTCGTCGAAGAAATGCATATTCAGTGGTTCGGTGAAGGCAATAAGGCCCTTTATCCGGCGATACGTTCTTTGCGATATCCAAAGGTGACGTCGCTATATGTTATTTAAATATTAATTTTTATACTTAGAAACAAATATTGCACATTCAAATGTAAATAATCGTGATTTTTTATGGTAAAATTTACAATAATATTACTTTACACTTCTCATTTTTTTTTTTTTTTAGAGCACAAAAGTAGTATATTACTTAACGAGGGGAAAATGAGTTTTAAGTTTGTAGAACGAAGAACTACCAACATAAAAGTTATTTTTCCCAAGTAGAGAACGATATTTTACTAGATATAAATAAAATTTTCCATATTACCACCACAATCGATGTTATGATGTTAATCACAAAATGTGATTAACATTATATAATCACAGAATATAATTGTGATCATAATGAAAATGATAAAGTATACTTGTAGTTACAAAGTACGATTAACATCACAATTGGAATCTCAAAGTTCAACTGATATCATAATTAATATCACAACGTATAATCAGAATCACAAAGTACGATTCACATCAAAACAAATATCACAAATATGATGAATATCATAAGCAACATCATAAAGTATGTTGATGAAAAAATTTCACGTAACATTTATTGTTGGACGTTGCTTTGAAACAAAGTAAAACTTTTTATTCGTGGATGCGATCAATGCACAATTTAATATTCGTTCGTCTAACCAGCTTGAAATAGAAGATCTTGTTGAATTATGAATGATATTGTGAATAAAAAGTAATTATTATGTTTAAATATTTCCAGGCTGGAACAGTCAATCCCGTAGTGTCTCTATATGTCGCAGATTTCGCAGATCCTAAAAACATTCGTACAAAAATGGTGAAACCGCCGGACTTCATCGAGCACGAGTAAGTTTCATAAACGTTTAAATTAGGTGTAAATGAAGAATATATTCTTCATTTACTATAGTTATATATCCCTCTTTACATGTCATATATAAGTATTGTATATGACATATTAATTAAATACATCCATATGTCATTTTTACATGATATACTAATTCCCTAGTAGTTATTTTAGACTAACTTGTATATATAGTACTATTTACTACATCGTTGAATTCTAGTCAAGATGTTTAAATGAAAGCACATTGGTGCCTTACTTTGAAGCACTTTTGTCGGAATGATTTTTTACAGAATGTTTATTTATGATGATGTCCTGAGGGAACAAGCTACTTGAATAAATGTTGATTTAAAGTTGAAAATAAGTGGATATTTATAGATCAACTTACGTGATTATTAGTTGAAGTAAAGATAGAAGGGTTTATTAATTGCTCAAGGCCGTTTAATCAGAGTTGAGTCAACTATGAACCTAAGTACAATGTTGATTCATCAACATTGACTCATTAAGTTTGATTCAACTCTAAACTATTAATCATTTGATACTTCTCTCAATGTTGATTAAATTAATCTTAATATTAACATCATACTATTCAACATTCAATTATCAACCTAGATATAATGTTGATTCTTCAACATTGATTCATCGGGATTGATTCGACTGTAAATCATTAGACATTTGATAGTTATACCAATGTTGATAAAATTGAACTTGGTCGTAATCTAATCCGTTTCCACATTGATTCATCAACATAGATTTATTGACGTTGATTTGAATATAAATCATTTATCATTTAACTGTTAAATCAAAGTTGATTAAACCGAAACTTGATCTTAACCTTATACTTTTGAACGCTGAATTAATTAACGAATGATTGTCTCAACTTCAACTTGGCTAAGTTAAATTAATTTAATAAACGGCTATGGTTCAACTTCATTTCAGGTTAATAGATTCAGAGTTGAGTTCAATCTAGATTCAACATTAATTCATAGACGTTGATTCAACTATAAATCACTATTATTTTGTTCGTATGTTTCAACATCGACATTCATCTAAATATAATTCTCAACATTTTTATTTTCAACATTAAATCAACCTTTCTTTAGGAAAAGTTCATATAACGATAATTTTTCACTTAGAAACGTGATAAATAAATTATTATAATAACATTATAAACATTATATAACATTATAAAATGTACAGAATTGACAAAAAACTATTATTTCTTGTGACAAATGTTGTCTAACAATCAACAGTCGATATAACGTTCTAGTTGATGTATATATTTATGTAGTTCGTTCCCATCAAAAATTTGAAAGTCACTGTCCCGATTGACATCAAGTTTTTGTAGTTAAATGTGATTTAATTGTTCTTAATTAGGCGAGTGACATTACCGTCAGCGAAACCAAGTTTGAGGCAATGTATAATAAATACGTTAACTATACCGCGTTGAAAGTAATGCATTGAGTTGTTGTGTGCGTTCGGTTGTAAGTCCCATTACGTATGTGTTAATGTTATTAAAATGTGTAGTGTTGTTTTATGCACTGTTATGTGTATTCCAAAAAATGATGTCTCAATTACAAACATTTGTTACTCCATTTTATAATCTGTTACATTTACCTTTATTTCCTACTTGGTTTCGTTTCTTTTTTATTTCTGCCGTATATATCCCATAAAACGAATATATAGATACATATACCCTTACGTACACACCCACACAAGTACACCAACCAGATGCAATAACTTTAACTGATTGTACATTATATGTTATTGGACATCCCGGTAAAAGAGAGATTTTAGAATGATATTGGACGTGTTCTGTATTTGAAATGTTTTATGAGCACTGTATTGAATTTATAAACGTATGTTTCGTGGAATAAAGTTTCTAATTGTTTGTATGTTGGTTAAAGAAACAAAAGTATAAGAAAATTTATTTTTTTTATGCACAAAAGTAGTGACCTAATTTAAACATCAAATCAACGTTTTACAAATTGTGAGATAATATATATTGTATCAACGTTTATTCAACATTAACGTTGAAAAAACGTTAAAAGAACGTTGAAAAAAATGTGGAAAAAAAGTCGAAAACACGTTTAGAAACACGTTTAATGTTATCAATGTTATTTCAACAAAAATGTAATTTTTAACATCGAATCTACGTTGAATTAACGTTATTGATCAACATGCATCAACCTTTACTTCATAAAATGCAGGACATTTTCATCAATCTCATTCCAAAATTCTTCAGTTCTCAAAATTGAATGTTTATTTGATTGTTACATGTTTGGTGGAATACAATTCGGTAAACTAAATTTTATTCAACACTTAATGTACATGTGAACTCAAATGTGTTCATGTTAATTGGATGTGGATATGAATATTTCACGTGCATTATTTCAAAAATGAAAAGATAACACATTCGCAAAAAAAACACCTCAAACTGGGCCCACCCATCCGTGTAATGTCCGTCTGAAACTTTGCTTGACTCAAAAACTGCCACATATATTTTTAACGTAATGAAAGAGAAAATTGATTTTTTTAATTGTGTGTACATAATTAATCTTTTTTCTTTTTATTTAATTTTTTTCCATTATGTGCATTTATTATATGAAATTGAACAATTCCTTTTACAACGCAAAACCTGAGATAATTAATTATGAACAAGATAATTGATTTTTCGTGCGATTTGGAGAAAATCGATAACACGGGGACGAAATAGTTTTATACATTGAAGCATAAAAGAAAATGGTAGCAAATCAAGGGAAATTGCGCGAGAGAAAAGAATGAAAAACTAAACGAAATCAGAGGAAGCCTATTCCGGTAAAATGGTGTCGAATTAAATTGAATTTGACGGTAATACGATTAGGCTACCTTCAATCTCTTTGTCGCCCTTTTTTTCTTTTTCCTTCTTTTCTTTTCAATGCATTCTTTTGCTCTTCATTTAAATTTACTCTCTTCTGAATTTTAATTTAACACACTTGATACATGAGTGGACGTTTGAAATTTCGTAAAGTGTTTTAACGTATGTTTCAGGTTTTTTAAACGACGTTTCTTTTATTTCGTTCTTTTTCCAGGGAACATTATTTTTCTACAGCAACCTGGGTCTCGTCTACGGAAATGTGTATAACATGGCTTAATCGACCGCAAAACATTTCGATTATATCTGTATGTAAGAGTCCATCGTGGCATTGTTTTGTAAGTAAATTTAACGTTTGTTTTCATTTCGTACAATAAGGATTTTTCTTTATATTTTTAATACACAAATTAAACGTTTATTCAACGTCAATCTCACTTGTTGTTTGAAAAATACGTTGATTCAACATTGATGTTGAGTTTCCGAATAGTTGAATTAATGTTGAAATAATGGGCGGATATATAGCTGTTGATGTTAGATTGAATTAACGTTGAATTAGAGTTGTTGAGTTAAAGTTGAGTTAAACTTACCGTTAAATCTAATTTAGGGTTGACCAGTCAACATTAATCGATTTAACATTCAAAGTTGTATTCAATGCTAATTAATTTATTACTAAACTAAAACTGAACGTTTAATCAACGTTAAATTAACCTTCTTTCTTTCATGCGTTTTATCAACCTTATTTCCTTGAACGTTGAATCAACGTTTTAGCAAAGGTAATTTTTGCAATTTTTAATTGACATGCATTTAAATAACACAGTGTTTCCATAGTGAGCTATTTGAAAATGTGTGGTTTGATGTGCGGTCATATCCCAAGATAATAATATTAACTCCATGAAATGGTTGCACTCAGGAAGTTCAAAGGATAAACGGCGAAGGTCAAGGCTGGGTCGACACGACGCCGGAGCCGCCGCTTTTCCTGTCCAATGGGAGCAGTTACGTTACAATCGCTCCAGTCAAAGATGGACACTTCGGTCACTTCAAACACATCGTATGGGTCAACATACAACGTAAACAAGTAGTGCCTCTAACGTACGGGAAATTCGAAGTGGTGAAAATAGTTGCCTGGGACCAAACGAACAAGTCTATGTGAGTATGCCTATCGACTAGTTTAAATCCGTAGTAAACTAGATATGATTAAATTATAACCCACTAAATTGTTTGTTTTCTAAGTACACAACAATTAATAAAGAGGACACACTAATTGATTGAATGTTGAAGAAGAAAACGTTAAACCTTTGTTGATTAAATGTTGTTTAAAAGATAGATAAGCGTTTTAGTTGAATCCACGTTCGCGATTTAAAGTTTCCTAAGAGTGCATTAGTTGATTCAACGTCGAAGCAAAAAAGGTCAAATTAAAGTTGCTGTTTAGTTGAAACAACGTTGATACAACGTTGGTTCACTATTGAATTTTTAGTTGAGATAAAGTAGATGATTTAACGTTGAATTAGAATTGATAGTCAGTTGACTGAATTCTGAATCACCTGACTATATCAACGTTAAACAATCAACGTTGCATCACCCTTAAAATCACCGATCATGCGTTAGTTAAGTTGACGTAGATTAAACTTATTGTTATTTTTATCCTAATGTCTATCCTAATGTTCTACTCAATTAAGGTATTCTAGCTGAAGGTTGAGTCATCGTTAACGAAACGTAGTTAGAGTTGAGTAAGAGTAACGTTGGCATTTCCTGAATTAACGTTGATGATTCAACTTTGAATCATTGTTGATATTAAATGTCAGTTGACACAACTGACATTTAATCAACAACCAATTTAGCAACATTTAATCAACTGAAAATCACCAGTTGTCCATTAATTAATTCAACGTTGAAGAAAACGAGGTTCAGTCAGGCCGTTCAATTGATTCAACCTCAACATTTTATTGTATCAACGTCGATGATTGAATTTTTACTCAGATTACACTGAAATGCAATATTAATTAAACATTAAATAAACTTAAATAATAATTTCAAAACTGCCATCTCGAGGTTGAAAATAGGTTAAAAGGAGGTTGAATAGAGGCTAAGAAAGTTGAAAATTTCGACGCGGGCGTTTTCTTGTGAATATAATAAAGTAATAATATTTTGAAATTTAATGTCAGTCTAATGAAAATAACTGTCACATTTTCAGTTACTTTATTGGTGCCCCACCAATGTATCCAGGTCAGCGTCACCTGTACAAAGTGAGTTCGATTCCCCCAAGTATTGGTTCGTCGTTAAATCCCTCAGTCTGCATCACGTGCACAACGACACCCAAGGCCGAACTGCATAGTCTGTACTCGGATTTTGCGAATCGAAACGTCGAACCGAAGGAAAAACACGACTGGAGCGATCAGATGGATTTACAAAATGAATATCACCCGAAAGTGAGTGAAGAGAAATCAGATGCGGACAAAGGCAAAAGGAAGTCCAAATCGAAGAAAAGGAGGGAGCCAAGTAAGAATTAAGAATGACGAACTAAAAAAAGTAGTTTGAAAAAAAGTTGCAACATTTTAGTATGCTTTTTGTAATCAGATATCCCAGATACTTGCGAGTACCATAATACTATATTTTCACCGAGCTACGAGTACTTTGTACTGGAGTGTTTGGGACCAGGGATTCCAGTTGTTTCATTGTATAAAGTGGAAAACCCTTCGCCGAGATATCTTATGTTGTTACAGAATAACACGCAACTTAGAGTAAGTGACGTGATAAAGTTATGGAAAAGTATATTGTCGTTATGTGAAGAGAATGTTGAAGAAAAGAACTTTAACCAATTGTTGTCGCAAGTTGCAAACGCGATTAATATTACGTAGTATCAGATTAAATCAACGTTGACAAGGTTGAGTCAAGGTTGACTAACTATTGATTTAATCCACTTGAGTTAAACTTGAACTCTCAACGTTGATAGATTTGAGCGGTAATTTACATCTAATATTGAATCAGAAATTATTCAACTAACTTAATTTTGTATGAAACAATTATATCATCACTAAAATAATATGCTAATTGATTCGATGTTAAAAAAATGTTAAATAATAATTGATAAACGTTCTTAAGAGTTAAATTAAGCGTTGAATCAGGGTTGACAGTCAGCTGACTCAAGTTTAATTCAATTGACTTAAATCAATGATGAATTTTAAATGTAGACTCAATTTTCGTGATTGGTTATGTCAAATAAATAACAAGAATGTTGAAGAAAAAAACGATGAATGTAGTTATAAGATAGAAAAACGAGTTATTTTTCTTGATAATCACAGGATAAGATATCAAAGTTGGCCTTACCACAAGTTAAGACGTTTCCTGTCCAAATCAGTGGCGGATACAATGCTCAAGTGAGGTTACACTTGCCACCAGGACTCCAAGAGGATGAGATTACACGCTATCCAATGGTTGTTCATGTGTAAGTTGACAATTTTTCAAAAATTATGTCTATTATATACTAAGAAAGTCGATGTCAAGACATATAACCGCTTGGCCAGAGTGACATGTTATTAAGAAAGTCGATGTCTTTAAGGAGCTTATGCTAATTAAATAAACATTCTCTAAGGGAACAAAGTATTTGAAACAATATTGGTTCAATATTGACGTTTTTGTTGAATCAATGTACGTTACGATATTGAATCAATATTGTTTCAAATACTTTGTTCCCTTAGGGTTGATTTTACGCGGAGTAAGGATTGCAAAATACTTAAATCAATGATAAAAAGACAGCTTCTGTTTTGGTCCACCTGAGTTGTAGGTAGCGCCACGGTGAAACAGAGTATTGTACAATCTAAGATGGTAAGATTGCACCTTCTGTTTCTTACTATCTTGAGATGGTACAATCTTTTTTTCTCAGTGTACGAATGTAATGAATCCATTTAGCGTAATACCAATCAAAATTTTGATCATAAATTCAGGTTGTACTATTTTGTTTTAGCCCTCCTGAGTTATAGGTGGCGCCATGGCAAAATTTTACCATTGTAGAATGGTAAAATTTTACCTTGTTTTCCTTACCATCACGAATTGGTACAATCTTTTTTTCTCAATGTTAACACGGAATAAACGTTTTTTGAAAACCTTATTTTTTATTGAAGTAATATTACATTTTTTGCAGTTATGGTGCACCCGGTTCGCAGCTGGTTACGGACGTGTTCAAAATCGATTGGAACACCTACTTGGCCAGTCGAAAAAACATAATTGTAGCGCAAATCGACGGCCGGGGTACCAGCGGCCAAGGTTACCAACTGCTGCACGAAGTGTACATGAGACTCGGCACAGTCGAAGTTGCGGATCAACTAGAAGTGACTGAGTAATTGCTCATTACTTTTACTTATTTTATTTCCATTGCCACCAAGTTAGTTTCATTTATTTTACGTCGATTACTGCGTGCACACCGCTTAATTATAAGCCTCCCGTTTTATGCGTTGCCTTTTTTCTCCTTAGCTTACGCGCCACGTAGTTTAAACGTATAATTCGCAATGGGTTTCGTTTAATCATCTCGTTCTACATTTTGGTGTCAATTAAATTTTTAATTCGTCAATTTTCCCTCTTCTCTTTTTTATCGTATTCATAATGCTACGCTAGCGTGAAACTTTTAATAATTATGAATAAAGCGAGAATAAAATGAGAAGAAATGAAACTTTATATTTTAGTAAAATGTACACATCCAGTAATCAGCATGCGATTGAGATTAACGTTCGCGGAATTATTTTAAAGTGATTGAAATTTGATTTTTAAATTTAATTTGAAAATTTAACTTAATTTGAATAATTTATTTTAATTTTACTTTTTAATTACTGTTCATTGATTCAGTATCTATCGATTAAATAATTCAATTAAAGTAATGATTTTATTTATTAAATAATTTGAAAGCTTTTTTAAAAAAATGTGTTGAATAAACATTGATTTAGAGTCGAATTTAAACGTTTAGTTGAATCAACGTTGAATAAAAGTTGAATCAACATTTAATTAAAGTTAAATCAAAGTTAAATCATTGTTGGTTTATTTTCCTAGTGAGTCAGAGTTGAGTCAACTGATTATCAATCCTGATTAAATATTTATTGAGCTAAACTAATTGATTAAATTTGATTAAATTAAAAATTGCCAATCATTAGTTAGTCATTTTAACGTAGATTCAATTACTTACTTTCGACGTTATCATATTCAAAGTTAAATTTTATTTAATTAAATTCAGTTTTAGGAATTTAAAAAATGCTAATTGATGATGCTTCAATGCTGATAACTCATTTATAAAATGTGCGAATAGTTTTTTGTGGTAAATAGTACTCGATAATTATGATTTCAGGTATTTGAGAGATTCGTTGCATTTTGTGGATAAACGGAGGGTCGCCGTTTGGGGCTGGAGCTACGGTGGATTCGTCGCAGCTCACGCTCTTTCTTATCCAGAGCAAGATGTTTTCCATTGCGGAATAAGCGTTGCTCCTATTGTGTCGTGGAGATTCTACGGTACGTTTAAGTATTAGAAATTAAACGAGCATGGCAGTTTAATTAACGTTGATTCAACTTTAAAGTGGAGAATGTTGGATCAAAGTAGGAATGCGCAATTATATCACAATTAGTGGAAAAATCAGTTGTTTCATCTGATTAACCGATTAAAAATCTGATTAACCGAAAATATGTTAAATCGATTGACGATTAATCAAGAAAAAATAATAATTGCACATCCCTAGATTAAAAGAAATTAATCATCAAAAAAATTGAATCAACGTTGAATCAATGATATTAAACGCGAATTATAGTTAAAGCAACATTGATTCAATTTTGAAGTTGATAACGTAGGATCAAAGAAAAATTTATCAAGAATGTTGAATCAACTTTGATAATAATAATGACCTGTGCTTGTTAATTGAGTCAACGTTAACACTCTTCAACTGACTTAAGTGACTTAACTCAATGATAAACGATATCTATTTTGATTTGAGTGAAAATCATTCATTAGTTGATTTATTTGAACAACATCAACATAAAATCAATTTCAATGCGTATTCAACTAGCACTCTTTTTATAGAACTATTTAGAATGTTGATACAATTGTTGACGTAACTAAATCAAGTGATTCTGATTGATCCATGTGGTGAAATTTTTTTAAGATAATTTACAGCACACTAGTTGATTCGAAGTTGATGAAGTAAAGGTTGAGTTGAAATTGCATTTTAGGTCAATCAACGTTGACGCAACTGATGATCGGTGATTTTTAGTTGAAACAACGTAGATGACTCAACGTTAACTGAATCGATAATCTAAGTTGAATTATCAACGTTGCATCAAGTAAAAGTTACTGGTCATCTTTATGTCAACGTCGATTCTACGTTTATTCGACCAGTTTCTTCCCTTGAGGCTGTTTTTTAGTACTGTTGCGATTACTGTTTAAAACTAATATAGACGGTATGTTTTTCTCAGTACAATTTAATGAGTAATAGATTAACGAGCAACAGAAATAAGTTTTAAACAATACCTGGGCATCTAAATTTGAATAATGTTTTTCGTCAACAGATTCGGCGTACTCGGAAAGATATATGGGTCTTCCGAACGTGACTGCAAATTACAAGGGGTACGAAGAAGCGGACGTTTGTAATAAAGTCGAGAACCTACGTGATAAGATGTTTTACTTGGTTCACGGTACGGCAGACGATAATGTCCAGTTTCAGCAGTCGATGGCACTTGCCCGTCATCTTGCAGAAAAGGGGGTGTTATTCCGGCAGCAGGTAAGATACAATTTGAAAATAACATACTACTTTAATGTGCAATATGGTAATATTTTCTTGTTGTTTCAAGAATAAATAAATTTTATCGAAAATATTAAATTTAAAATTTGATTTACATTAATAAATAATGCCATCGATCGTATATACCCTGATGGAGCAAATCAGTTGATTTAACGTCGAAGGGTTAATTTAAAGTTGCCGTTTAGTTGAAACAACGTAGATGACTCAACGTTGAATTGAACTTGATAGTCAAGTGACTCAACTATGATTTAATTGGTTTAAGTCAAAGTCATGTCAACTAAAAATCATTGGTCATCGTGCTAACGTTCATTCAACGTCACGGTAACTTTATTTCAACGTTAAATCAACGTTTATTCAACCAACGCGCTCTCTGAGGATTTATATTCTTTTTCTTTCGATTTCGTATTTATATAATAAAAACAATTTTTTCATTTAAAGTAAAAGAATCATTTCTCAGCGAAATAATCTTTTTTGCTTTACATATATTTAATTTCACATATAGATTAAAATACATATCACCACTTAATCCTATTACTTCACCAGAATCGTCAATCTTGTTCTTCTTTTCTTATCCGTAATAAAATATGCGTAGCGAAAGACGAAGGAAATATAAAATAACAAGAAGAACAGGGAAAAAATATGGAGTCGGATTAAAGTGAGAAGTAAAACCGAAAACTTGATTACAGGTTTACCCCGATGTCAGTCACAACTTGGCAGGTGTGAAGCCGCATTTGTACTTGTCGATGGCGCAGTTCTTGGAAGATTGCTTCGTAAAGCAAGTACCTGTCGACCGGAAAGCCGGCTTGGGAAGTGGCGGCTCGGTATTTTAGGACGAAATCCGGATCACGAAATTCGCGAAGTTTGCCGCGGAACGAGCGCGAACGGAGTGCGCGAAGCAACAGTCGCGTTCGAGCACTTCTCATCTGTGTTCTGTTTAATAGACGATTTATTAACAAACGAACGACAGATTTTCGCTTCCACGCGTCTCATCCTTTTCGATAGGTTGCAAACTGGAATGATCAGTATTGAGTGGTTTGAGGAATTACTGTTGAAAAAAAGAAAGAAACGAAAGTCCTGCTGGAAAATGACTAAATACGATATTTTGAGATGTACTTGTGAAAGTTTTGGATTGAAATTGTAGATTTTCGATCCTATTCTGTTTACTTGAGTACAAATTTCAAATTTTAGCAAGTTCTTTCAATGAATTATAAAAAAATGTATAGTGAATGAATATTGATTCAATGAAGACTGTATTTTATTTAGTTAATTTATATTTCTTTAGTTATAATTAAAAACTCCTTTTTTCAATATGATTACAAAACCAAAGTAGAGATTTCTTTTTCCTTAAAGGTCAATTTTAAATTTTATTTAGTCAAATATTTATATCATAGTATATAAATAGCTCATGTTGAGTCAATATTGATTCAACGAGCACTGTGATTCAGTTGGTTGTAAGCACTTTTTTGTCAAATCTGATTACAAAACCAAAGGAGCGATTTTTATTTTTTTTTACTTAAAAGTCAAGTTTAAATATTAGTCAGTTGAATCAATCGATAAAATAAACATAGTATACGTTGAGTCAATATTGATTCAATAAGCACTGTAATTTTTTAGCTTAGTAGTATCAGTTGCAAAACCAAAGTAGGTTTTTTCTACTTCAAAAATGAAAATTTGACTTTATTCAATAAACTTGTATCATCGAAAGAATTAAGAATCGAGACGCTGCAATTTCAGCGCCAATAGTTTGCCACAAATTTAGATATTTGTTGCCGCAAAATTTGAAAAGGCCGGCGATGAGCCAATGACGAAGGAAACGGATTTTCATGTTAAACCGAAGTTATCGCGCTGTATATGTATATGTATGAATATTGCGACGACGGTTTTTTCTACAGCGCAACCTAGCGTTCAGTTACCGCGAGCGCAAATCTCGTTGAAACGATCTCGTGATCCAATGCTACGCTGCAAAGTTTCCAATATTTTTGTGACTTGAATACAAATTATAAATATCACATATCACGTTGCTAATTCAGTTGTCATTTGGGCCGAACATATGTATTCAAAACTACAATAACGACAAATTTCAATTCAATTCAATCAAATATCAATTTAATCAGATGGAAGAAATCTTTGAAGGATTAAGACAATTGGATCAATCAATTGATTCATTTAATAGGTTCCTTCGAAGATTGAATATTTAAAGATAAAAATCCATTTATAGTTTGGGCAAATCGTCGTATTCATTAGGAGTGCGATCGACGAGTCAACGAATACTTTCGATGCTTTTCATTGTCAAAATATATAATCATGGAATGTCGATTAATTCCGATTTTCACGATAAATTGTCTCGCAATATGAGCATACAATTTAATTGGTTCGACGTGAACTAAATTACGTGTACATCTTCGCACGAATCTCCTTTCCACCGTGGTAATAACAATTCTTCTGAAATAATTTTATCTCGGATTGAATCTACTTAAATACAAATATATTTTGTATAGCGTATGTCTGTAAGATCGTATTTTAGATTTATATTTATACATAACTCATGTACATTTGAACGATATGATATTGCTTTATTCGTTTTTAACAAAATAGTTAAAAGTTTAGGCTTCTATCTAGGATTTTGATCCAGAAATATATCTCGAAATAGAGGCAATCGAATCGATGTTGAATCAATAAAGATTCTGTTGAATCAATATAGAATAAACGATTTAAAAATATTGAATCATGTTGATTTAATTGTCCTACTTTTTTGAGATATATAAATCTTAAATGGTATTATATCCTGTTTATGATTTCCAATGTCCAAAATAGTTTTTAATCTACATTTACTTTTGAATTTTAATCAACAATTAAAAATGTATATTCGTCTAGTTTAGGTGGACCAGTTGGGAATCTAAATAACATCTTAATGACATCGTATATTCCTAGATAGAAAACTAAATAACTATTTTGTTAAGGAATACTGAAATATAGATTTGTTCCAATAAGATTCTAAAATCGCAATATCTAATGAAATGTTAAAGATGAGATTGATGAAAAATAAATCTTCAAATGTAATCCCGAACATTTCATTTTGTCTCACTTTGAGACATTTTTGATGTTTAAAAGTGTCTCAAATTGAAACGAATTGAGATGTTTTTGGTATCGCAAGCATAAAAAATACAGTAGAATCTCGCCTAACTATTCCCTAAGGGAACACTAATGCGAATTCGACATTGATTCAATATTTTCGGCGACCCGCAGGTTTATTGATTCGATATTTCATCAATGTGCGAATGTCCTCTTCATTCATATCACTATAACATTAACGACATCGACATTAATTCGATAAATCGATGAATCAAAGTTGATTCAATATCGTCAACTCCGTTATTTGAATTAAATATTGAATGAATATTGATTCAATGTTGCAATTTAATATCGTATCGATGTTGATGCGGTTAATGTTATATATCAATATGGATAAAGCGGACATTCGCATATTGATGAAATATCTAATTAACAAAATCTGCCAGTTGCCCAAAATATTGAATTAATAATGAATCTGCATTAGTTTATCCTTAGGGTTGTTTCAATAAAAATGCCATTCGAAATATTGATTACGTAAAAAGTTAGTATTTGATTTATGTGTGTTATTTTAAAATATTATATTTTTATTATTTAATTCTAAAACATTACATGGCGTTATTTTTAGTAAATTGTCGCATTTTTCATGTAATTTAAGTTGTTTGCTTCCAATATTTTGAATATACCGCCGCCCATAGTTAGGTTTGTATGAAAAAGTGGGGATACAAGGTTAAAATAGAGACGTTAGGTGGGCAAGTATATTTTGGTAAGATAGCCGTATAGTTAACTAAGTGAATGTAAGCTAGACGGGATTCTACTGTAATTTAAAATTTAAGACGCAGTCGCGGTAAGAATAGAATAATAAAATTAAAAAACAAAGAAAATAATCTTCGGTAAGGAATGTTGGATTTTAAATTGACTTTGAAAGGATTCGAGAATCTAATGGAACTTCTATATAAAAAACGACATAAAATATACCATTGCCTGGAATTTTAGCTAGATTTCTAACTAGTTTAAGTTCCCTCGGGATCCCAAACGTGATCCTAAATAGTGTTAAATTTTCAGACAGAGTCTTCAGAAAAAATTTTCTCAAGAAAAAAACTTGAGGAAAGATGGACATTTTTGTCTGAGGAAAATCTTTCTTAGAGTCAGGATGTGGTTTGAGCAAAACTCAAAGAACATCCAAGCGAACCTCAAAGATCGGTAAGGATAACGATCCTCGAGATGTACCGTACAAATTCCTGAGAGATTTCCGACGAGTTGGAGCAGTTTTCTTTGAACAATTAGCAATAATTTCTAATCGTATTAAGAAGAGAGAGAAAGAAAAATAAAATTTTGAGAAGGAGAGCGGAAAGGAGAAAGGGAAGGGATAAAACAAAGGTGAGTATGATTTTCACATTTATAAAGTAATCGATACGTCGAGCGTAAAAGTATTTTGATATACATGTAGTTTTATTTGTAATTAATCGGATCGTCGTTATCGGCGAGATGAACCTTACGAGTACTTAAACAGTAAGAATGCGTTGCAGACAGAAGGTAACGGTTTCTTCGCAATTTCAAATTTGCAGTCATTTCATGTGTTTTCGCTGCAATATCTTTATCACGATCGTCGTTAACGAATGGCTGAGAGAAACACCTTTTCTCCGTCATTTTGACAAGATAACACGTAAAGAAAATGAACGTTGATTTGACGTTTAAAATACGTCGTGTGTAGATAACTGTAAAAACTTAAATATAGAATACGTTTAATTTACGTCTGCAAAATGTTCATAAACTTGTTAAATAATACATTTTCGTGAGTATGAACAATATTGTGAAATCTTACTTAAACTTGATCTTAATCCACCTAATAACCATCTTTCGAACGTTTATTAGAAGATTTTGAAAGTACGTTACTACCATTTACTCGTACGGTTATTACCATTTTTTTATTTTGTTCAATAAACGTTTATAACACGTCATGAGTAAGTTATTGTAAAACATCTTTTAAACGTTTATTAAACGTACTTAAAAAATGTTACATCATTGTTACTTTATTTTGTTCGACGTCAAAAAGATGTTTATAACATGTTATAAGTAGGCAATCGTAAAACGTTTAAAATACGTTTAATTATCGATTAAAGAATGTTTACAATTTTTTAAATTCGCAAATCGAGGAAGTATAAATAAAGTCGTAAGACCTTGTTTGAACTTGATCCTAATTCATGTAATAAGCATGTTTCGAACGTTCATTAGACATACTTTTAAAGTCTTACAATCGTTGTTATTACTTAATTTTGTTCAACGTTGAATGGACGATCACATTCCGCACCGAAAGGCACGCAATTATTTTTTGTATGAAAACTTTGATAATCGCTCTTCTATGTCAAGAGGATAAAAGTCGCTGCGAAGTCATCTCGTGTTTTCTTCCTCCAAACGATTAACAAAGTCAACTAACTGTTTTACATAACTTTGTACGAACAGTAATAGTGGAAAAGTTGTAAATTACGATTATAATCATGATTGAAAGATAAAATGAATATATAATAAAAAAAAGTGAAAAAAAAGTTTACGCCTCCTAAAACTTCTAGTACAATATAGCTGCGCGATAGAAAAATTACAAAGGATAATAAAAGTAGCGGTTCACAGATTTTACAGGTGTTGCAATAAACCTAATCATTGATATTAAAATCTAACGTACATATTGAGACGCACAAAACAAGTGGCGAAGGAAACAACAACTCAAATGATTATTAAAATCACATTTGTAGTATCACTTAATCTAACATTATTGCTAGACAATGACAAGCTTCGTATTTGTAATTATGGCAACATTAAAGTGCGACCTTACGTTCACGGTACTTAGACTTTATCATTAAAAAAAGTAATAACAAAAAAAATAATAAATAATAAAAAAACAATAATGAAATGAAAAAAAATTGGGATAAAAAGAAATATGAAGATGAGTATTTGGCATTGAAGGACTTATATGAACGCTGATATTGCTTTGTGCGAAATTTTTGCGAATCACACGTTATTTCAATACAATGCTTCAGTATGATTTCTATAAAACGCGATAACAAAATGTGGATGAAACAAAGAAAATAACTCAATTGCCGAAAGTCAAATCTGAACTGCGTATTCAACTGAACCGATAATTCAAAGTTGAATTTAAATTGAAACGAAGTATATAAAAAATGAGGTAGCTTTAAAGTCGGGCAATCAATGGTGAGATATATAATTTAACTGATTATTAAAATTCTTAAAGTTTGTTTAACATCACTAAGGGAATATAGTACTTTATTCTACGTTTAATTAAACGTGATAGAATTCAACCAATTTTGATGTCTGGTAGGTTTAGCTTGAGTCAACTTTAGTGACGAATAGTTAAATCTGATAGATTCTTGAGTCAACATTGATTCAATTCAACAGTGACTCTTGACTCAACAGATTCAACATTGGTTCAATATTGATTCAACATTGATAGGTCCTTGAGTTAATATTGATTTGATTCAATATTGACTCTTGACTTACGTGATTTAACATTGAACTTTTATCAATGATTCATTTTATTCATCAAACATCGTAAATTAATTCAAGTTGACTCAATAATTTGACCACATTTAGTCAACAATTTCAAAATCTTTAGTTGATTCAATATTGAGTAAGTGTTCTAATTAATTGACATGGATTCGACTAACTTGAGTCAAAGTTGATTCATTTAAATATTACCGGTAATCCTGAACTTGATTTACTTGAGTTGGTTCAACGAGATATCAATTTGAATTCAACTTTGAATTAACGTTTAGTTAACTAACGTACATGTATTTATTTACATTATTAGGATTTAAATTTTGTCAAATATTAGTTTTTATGTAACATTGAATTTTCGCAACATAATTTAACATTAAAAGCTATGTTATATATACCAAGTGGAAAAATATATTTATTTATTTATATTTCACATTTAGTATAAAAAAAGATATTTGTGTATCTATTTAAAAAATTTCGAATAAAGTATACAGAAATGATTTACTTTATGTGAAACGTTTTCCTTAATAGTCGGAGTAATCTTTTGCAAAATGAAATGTGAAATTTAAACATATTTTTTAAATGTAAGATTGTAATTTTTTAATTACCTCGAACTTGATCGATTTTCGGCAATTGAGAATTATAATCGAAGTTGGTTACGCGTCAGGCAGTGATTTAATATATTTTTTATTGGAACATCGACCTAGATGCAATAACATGTGGTTTTTTAGATTAGTGGGTTTGCTGAATCCACGACTACAAATGTGGCATCGGAATGGCCACAGTCCATTGTGTACATACATATGGCTTTTGAGATCTCCGGGTGTCGGGAATGACTTTGAGCATTGCGAGCATTTGTGCGGTTTCTCCTGCAAAAACAGATGAACAGGAATTTGAAAATAATTGCAAAGATATAACACAGTTTGAAATAAGTACACTGTTAAAAATCCGGAGTAAGAATGGAGTTCCGGGAGTGCAATTTTCACTCAATAACGGATGTCCAGCAGGTCCACACTATAACGGAGTAACAAAAACGGGAGTGACGGTAAAAGTTAAAAAT